>JBCAUG010641457.1:0-13980 GCA_038406175.1 Haplosyllis leylae | reverse complement strand
CAGACCCCCTGGCTATGTGTATGGTTTGGGGTACCCCCCTGACAGATACAATTCTTGACAGACCCCCCCCCTGGCTACGTGTAGGGTTTGGGGTACCCCCCTGGACAGATCCCTATTGTCAGACCCCCTGGCTACATGTATGGTTTGGGGTACCCCCCCCCCCCCACGGTGGACAGACAGACGAAGTGAAATTATTACCTTCTCTCGTACTACGTACGCGGTCGGTATTTATTGGACATTTTTGTTGTTTTAGGTATAAATCCAGAAAGTTTAGAACAGAAAGTAAAAGACAGTTACGTTTGGAAAGAATTGTATGCGGTGCGCAACATCCGTCCTTCGTTCAACACCAAGCTGGGATTCTACGGTGGATTTATGTACACCGGAGTCTTCTACTGGATGCTTCGAGGGAAAGAACCGTGGACTCTTAAACATCACGGTAAGTAACGGAAATGCCTGTCAAAAATCTGTATGAAACTGGAAGGGTAATCCAGTTTTCCAGGAATTTCAACCCATCAAAGCAACAAGTGTAAACGTTGCAGTGTCCCCAAAGAGTACAACGCGTTAGCCTTAGCTAAAATTTTCAATGTCACAAATGGATGATTTGACGTTAATTCTTGCACGGCGATTCACATCTTTCAATACCAAAGTACCGACAATGCAGCTGTAAACGGAGGCATTCTGTGTGAAAAAGACCTAAGACAACCATTTTTTGTAAAGTGAAATTTTTGTTAATTCGACGATTAGGTTCAGGAAAAGGAGATCACGATCAATTGAAACCAGCGAAGGAATGCACGCCAATAGAATACCCTAAACCTGATGGCGTAATCAGCTTTGATTTGCTGACATCTGTTGCCTTGACGGGTACAAACCACGACCATGACCAGCCGGCGCATCTCACACTCAAGGACGACAGTGTACCGGTCAACCGGAACCTGGCTCTGTTCGATGGTCCGGAACAGAGGTTCTGTCCCGCTGGTAAAGATCTCGTTATTCTTTTCTTTCTGACAATGCGTTCAACAGAAATTCCATTAATTTAACTACTTCGTTTCCGTTCAATATGGACGGGTTTGTAAAAAATATATCTTGGCCATTTCCATAGATATCTATTATTAGCAAAATTAGTAGAGTATTTTTTTTTCGATATTTTCCGAAGTAAAGTTTCACTATAAAGTAGCTATCTAATGTGTTGCAAATTCCAAAATTCTGTTCTTAAGGTGTGTACGAATACGTTGAGCAAGAAGGCGGTGGAAAAAGGTTACAAATAAACGCACAGAACTGTATTCATTGTAAAACATGCGACATAAAGGATCCTAGTCAGAACATCAACTGGGTGTGTCCGCAGGGCGGAGAGGGACCCGCTTATGACGGGATGTGAGGAGAAAATACACACATGGATGAAACGGAAAATTAGAACAAAGACAGAATCTTAGTCGAAAACGGTCAACATATTGTTGACTGCAGTGGATATTAGTTAAGGGATAATCGTGTGGAAAGTGCAAATGTTACTTGATGAAGAAAATTAATTGAGTATGGATTTAATCCTCAACAGAATGCCAGAACAGACATTACATTTCTCGGATGCAGCAAATTTATTTTGCGAATAATAATTCGAATATATGCCACAAAATACTATTGTTATGTTTCATACCGCAGTGGTTAAGGAATCTGAAATTATCATTCATGCTTCAGTGGTAAAGTTTGCAAGTATCAAATTAAATTTTCGTAGACGTCACCCTCATTTTTGAATTTTCAAAACAATGCAATGTACAGTCTGGTGGAATATAAGCAATAAAAGTATTATTTAAAATGCGAAGTGTAGTTGGTCATCGTTGTTCCGAAACATTAATGAAGATTGTAATTCAAGTTTTTATGGAACAGTTAGCCCTGGCACCCGGTGGTAATTTGACCAAACAGCAATATAATTTTGAGGCAGTGGGTTCTTGCAGTTTAAATCCTCGATGCTTAGGAAATCATAATGGTACGCCTGTGAAAGTCAGAATAGACATATCACAAGAAAAGTTTGAACAACCAAGCGTAAATCACAGTGATTTGTTATATTATACCACCAAGGGAGGCCAAGACACAAGTCTTGTGCAAGTTGTTTACAATTAAAGTTTTGCGTTAAAAAGTAGCATAATTGTAATGTAATGAGACGCGAAGGAAGCCACATCCTTAACGGAAAGATCGAGTTACACAGGACCAACCATGTTATCTTGATTTTAGGTAAAAGGAAAACAAATAAATATGTCTATCAAAACAGTATTTGAAGAAAACAAAAACATTCGAAAGATTAATGTTCAAGATGTGTGGTAAGGTTCAGATCATTATCACTTGTGGTGATGGTACTATAAAGTACGAGAAACTTTTGGGACTCGGTGTAATTTATTACCGACGCAATAATAATAATACCTTAGAAAACAAGATGAAAAGTAAACAATATTCAAAAAAGCGCAACTTGCCTGGTTCCAGGTGAAAATTGTGCAATATCTACCTTTGGGAGAATTTTGAAATCTCCAGCAGCAAGTACACTACAGGTTTCAGTTTCACCAAGTGAATTGTGGTTGGGTGGGGTGGGTGCGTCGCAAAGGATGTCCACATATGCACGTCGCTTTCCAAATATTTTTGGAATTAGGCCTTTTACAGTTGGTACCAAATCGAAATAAAACATCATTTGCTTGGTATTTGTCTTGCTTCTGTAAAGTCTCTGGTTTTCGTTAAATACCAGAAAGTTTCGAAAGAGGGAAGATGGGGTTTGAAAGAGAGGGCTTTTACTGTGTGTATATTCCTGTCATGGTTGGGTCACCGTGACAACGGGCATACCAAGTGGTTTAGTTAGCATGATATGAATTACAAGTGCCTTCTTAATGTTACATACAACGAGGGACAAAAAGTAGGTAAACTTCACTCAAACTTAGCTCAGACAAACTTGCCTTTGAAAAATATACCCCGTATGGTAAAAAGGCTAATATGAGCTCTGTGTGTACTTGCTATTTGATTCGAAATTTTAAATGTTAGCACACTGCGTTGTAAAATTGAAAATTGTGAAGCCAACCGTATTTGGTCAATCTACCTATATTTCGAAACTACTTTTGTTTGAGAAAAAGTAGTTTATTGAAAATAAATGAGACGCGCTTCTTATTTCCTTGTATCTTACTGAATCAGCCTCCATCTTGTCCGGTCAAAATTGAAAATAGACCGTGATAAAATAGCACAACCTGACGGTTTCTTTTCATGTACCGAGTCCCGATCCAATTTTCCGATCCATCTGCACACATTCTTCCTTTGTCTTTCTACTTTCTTCTCTGTTTTATTCTGACTATTCAATGCATGGGACATAATTGACACTCAAACCCTAGTCCCATTTCGTAAGACCTCCAGTTTTTCACGATACTCATCTCTGTCAGATCTGACAGATCTATAAGTGGTTCTACTTTTTGCCATTGAATGTATTAATTATTTGACGAAGTAGACTTAATCTAGCAAGTATTGGAAATATTAAATAACCATCCCCTTTAAAATTTAAAGTTTGATAATTCTTAGAGATTGCATTTAATTTCTGTCAGATCTGACAGAACTGTCAGATTTGCTTATCGCTAAAAATTGTCTCTTACCGAGTTAGCCATCAAAATTCACTCTCGTTCACAACGACAAGAAATGAACTCGAGTTTGGCACAACATGAGACAAGTGTGCGTGAAGATGAAACGGTTTACGTCCGTTACTGTGCGCTTGTGTCTTGCGATGTCGCCACGACATGCAATGAATACTTGCGGTTTGCTTCAGAATAAGTACTGACCAACTACTGAACTTCGAAATGTAAAATGCCTCTGAGGGTTTCATTTATAATTTTTTGTTGCAGTTGTAGAAATTATTGTTTTGTTTTAAATCCCAGTCCCGTTTTAAATCTTCTTTTACAGCCTGTGCATGAATCCTGTTATTGCATAAATTAAACAAGCTTCTCTTTTGAAACAGAAGTTTTGGCGCAATGTGGGAATTTCGATCAAATACTTTCAGGAAAAAATTGAGAAACAACTATAAACATTTTTCCAGCCTAAGTAGCACAGCTAGGATGGCCTTTCTTGTCATATTATTTGTACATCATGCACTTTAACAAGGCACCGAAGATTCCCTTTCATATTTGTTGATAAACTTTATTTTGGCATAAAAACCAACGGTGACAGAGAGCGCAACAGGTAAATTTTCGTCAAGGCCAACCTATTGTGCGCCTTTCAAATAAATAACTCCCGTTCATCTGTGATTTGAAAATACAAATATGAACTAGTTGTCTATTTACCATGAATATTACACAGACTTTTGTAAGGCATTTAAATATGATTTCTGAAAGGTCGACCCATCATGAACTTTCATCCTTTAACATATTCTGGAACGAGATACCCAGGCTTGGAGTTCAAGATGCCCTCGCATTAGAACAAATAACTAGCTAATTGATGAATTGAATCCTCGTGACGTTTAGTAACACTTGAATTTAACTTTCCATCTGCCAATCAAGGTTTTCCAAAATGAACATTTTTCTGCAAGATTCCGGTATACTTTCAGACCAAAAGAGTCAAGATGAACTTAAACATTTGGAAATACCCCTTCTCAAATTTAGTAAACTGATTAAGGCTAGAACTTGGTTTTCTAGTTTTATTGGTAAACTTTCTTCTATTTAAAAAATTCAATTCAACACAGCACACTAAATTTAAGCCCAATTAAATTTCATGATTACAGGTTAAATCACTTCCTTGGTCTAGAGTATTGATAATTTTATGTGATTGATTTTCAGATATTATTTTTGTTTTGGAAACACTTACCATGGTAATGTGATGAGTTTCAGATACCAAATTTATCTGAATATGATCTGAAATAAATCCATTTCTTTTTCGATCACAATTCTGTCAGATTCTGCCAGAAAATTATTAATTTGATTAAAACTCTAATATTACAATCTAATTTTGCAAGAATAAAATGACAGAACAAATTCATCACCATAAATACCTGTCTTCTTTTCATATATTTTTTGGGAACTTGGTTTAAAATTACGCTGGAACTGTATGAGACAGAATAGAAAACAAAGACCTTTTGTGACATATCCTCTTATCCTTCTTGAGGTAATTTTTTGTTAGTTCTTTGAGATTTTCTAAAGATTAACATGCCAATGCATACCATCTGTAGACCTCCCTGAGTAGGTAATTGCATGCTCACGGTGCGTTGTGCCAAAATGTTTGTAATTAATATATTTTTGGTTTGAGTTATGGATCCTCCAGGCAGTTTACAATTACGATGTTACCCTAAAATTAGCAACGTTGCCAGAACTCAGGTCCTGCTGTGATCTACTCTGATGGTCTGTTTACTGTGCTAACCAGACCTGTGTCAGTTACGAGATCTTTAAACTGAATTTTGTCTCTTACACCGCTTCACTTTTTGGACTGGGGTGATTTCTGGGATCAATAGAGAATGACTTTGTGAAGGTCTTGAACATCGAGACTGACAACCAAATGTCAACTTAGCACAGACTACAAGAGGTCCTGGATTTATCCCCACTACACTACACTACTGAATCTATTTTGCTCTTCCCTGCGTAAGCCTTTATTGAAAAGTTGTCAACTTTGTGTAATTTAGGGAAAGTTCGATAGTGTCTTTCGAGTTTTCCTAAATAACACAAATCTGACATTTCTGGAATTTATGTACAAAATTGACATCGAGGTGTTTCAAAATCAGCAAAATATAAAGTTGCCTCCAGTGGGAATTGAACTCATAACACCAACCATCTATGGATTAGAATTCTAATGTCTTACCCACTCAGCCACCCAGACATGTGTTGAACAGAATGTTCTAACCTTGTTTCATGCTTCTCTTCACTTTTTGGACTTTTTCAAGATTCAATAGAGCATGACTTTATAAGGGTTTGAAAATCTTGAGACTGGCAAGGACTGACAGATTGGTTGAGTGGGTAAGGCATTAGAATTCTAATCCATAGATGGTTGGTGTTGTGAGTTCGATTCCCACTGGAGGAAACTTTATTTTTGCTGATTTTGAAGCCGCTCGATGTCAATTTTGTACAAAAATGCCAGAAATGTCAGATTTGTGTTATTTAGGAAAAACTTGTTTGAAGGTACACATTTTGCAGGAATTCAATGGCTGTTAGATCTGACAAGCTTATATTTTACTTTTGCGTGCGTCAACATATAGTTTTGGAATTAAAATAATGCACAGAAAAGGAGATCATCAAACTAAACAAATTCTTGATAGTTCTGTCAAATATGTCAGATTTGTCAATTTACGAAAACCTCGTTTTATTGCATTTCAAATAACACAACGCGTGCAAGTATTCCAAATCGGTCACCTTTGCTGCTCACAATGTTGCAGAGGCCCATGTTGGATATCTCTCAATGATCAAAGTAGTGCTTGCTTAAGTTCACATTACCAGTATGGAGTCAAGAAGTGAGAACTGGAATTTTTGTGTATTGCCAGTTGTGAGACTTCATATTTAAATATGGCTCAAGCAACAATTCTGCGTGGTGAAGAGGGCCATCATTCTATCGTTTTGTCGTCATACTGCGGAAAATGTTTTCATCCATTTAAACATTTCTGTTGAAAAGTAAACAGGGCAAAAAGTGAGTGCAAAGGGTAATTTCACTTTACATAGGTACTGCAATGATTCTGAAGGATACTCCTCCATGTAAGTCCACATTTAAATGTCTTAAATAATTAAATAAGTATGAAGGTATCTATAAACGAACACACACCGGGAAAGGCCATCTGACTGCGTCTGAAAGATGTATTTCTTAAAAGGGAATATTTTTCCAGGTCACTTCTCCAAATAAATGACTAAGCTTCAATAATTGTGGGATAACTTAACACGTGGAAATATTGTTAGGGTTGTCAAACAGTGTTACCTGCAAAGCAATAGAAAAAAATCTTGAATGGAATTACTATTTCAGCTGTATTTTAGCACAACTAAGTGGGGAGAGAATTATGTTTGACAATGCGCGGTGAATAAACCTGAATGAACATCTTGGTACTAATACTGTGGTGTATTGTTCCAGCTATGTTTGAACATACCAAGCATGAAAGTATTTTGTCTGATCTATTACTCGAAAACTAAAATGCAGTAGGCCTTTTCTCAACAAAAAAATAAGTCCCACAATTTCCGTTTAAAAGTCCCTGTGAACCAGACATATTGGTATGCATATGTATAAATTGTATGTGTACAGGTATTTGAAGTTGGCTGATTCCCTAAAACATGGGGTCAAAGGCACAAAAAGTTGGCCCAAAAGAAGATATTTGAGGTAAAGCCACAGTTGAATGAATGAATTATTGTCAGTGCCAGCTTTTGCTAGGCCCAGAATTTTATGTTTTATATTTAGATCATTACTATATAAACGTATAGCTTTTTGTAATGTTTTTGTGCGACAAAATAAAATGTATTGTTGGGAGATTGTCTTCTCCAAAGCACGTACGTTTGTGCAAACAATATGAACTTTTCAACATCATTTCACAATTTGAGCTTGCACTTTCTCGTTTACATCCACGGTCTTGAAATCAGTTGATTTCATTTTCTTGCATGTGATTACATAATTAATTTAAATTTTATGGGATTTAAGTTAAATTTTCTTAATGTACATAAACACTCTCTTGGTGTAGAAAAAGTGTCTTTGTTTATGGGTGTGTATTATAAAAATGATATACTTCAAACATGACCAGAATGTGTAAGAAACCGCATTTGGATCCATAAATCGCGGTGGTACATCGTCACTGGGTTGACCCCCGGGTGTTTTTGCAGGTAGTCGGTAGTGTCCTATGGCACCCTACATTCCATCAAGATCAAAGCAAAATGTCTAATCATAGATTTTTTTATACTTTATGACGTGACGTGAATTTAAATTGTCAACACTAAACGCCAGCACAGTCTATTGTTCGAAAAAGCGTTTAAAACTAAACGAGTTCGAAAAATAAAAAGGTCGAAAATAAAAAATAATAATATACAGGTAAAAAACTAAACGAGGAGTTTGAATCTAGCACTTCAAAATTTCACAGACAACTTTAAATTGTGTCTTTCCATCTGTTTGATTTGTAATGAAATAAAGGTAATGAAATAAAAGGTGTCAAATAAATGTTATCACAGTTCGTTGCTTGAAAATGAGTAAAGTTGTACACTTTATGACTTTTTACTGTTTTCTATGAAATAACTAGAAACATGTTTTATTATAAAACTGTTAAAAGAGTTTATTTCATAAAATTTACGTACATGCATGCCATCAACAAACAAACAAGGTTTGAAAAGAACATAGAATCTCTTATGTTAGAATTATATCACATCATACTTTCTCAAGCATCATCTGCTCGCAGACCCTCGCATTCTGAACCTACTGTCATATACTGAATCTGTTATTACGTTTGTACTAGTTGTCGTTTTAGAAAATAATACGTTTTACTTTCAAACATGACAATCGTATTTCCAGTCACCTTAATTTTATAATTAATTAATCCCATACCCTTTATGGTAAGGAAAGAAATCTTATTTATGTACACAAAGCTTAAAACACACTTCCATTTATAAACTTTACTGCTGAAAACGATTAAAGCCCATACTCCTTCATAAAATAAAAATCTTCATTTAAATACAAACTCATAGTTCCCTTTCTCTGCCTGGGACAACAGCAATAAAAGGTTCAGCATTGTCATTTTCTACAATTTGTCAATGTTTTCAATTTTTAGTTGGCAAATGTACAAAAGTGAGATTTAAATTCAGCAACTTCAAACAAGCATTGGACAAATGTATCCCGACTTTTACTTTCAATGATATAAGTCGGAAGAAAACCCCCTTATTCATGAGTGTGTAATAGTGTCTGATCTATGCCGAGTCTATTTGTATGGTTGCTTTATGTTCCAAATGGAATCCATGTATATTTAGTCCATGCACACATGGAAGCCTTAAAGGACAAACAACGTAGGTTGAGAGAAATGTGAAAGGACTAAACTCTGAATATGGTAGCAAAATTTGGAGCGAAAAGCCAGTGAAGGGACCCGACAAGGTCTTCTAAATCGGAAATCTGGTAATTTGATTGTGAAGCAGATTTGGGCTAATTTCTGACCAGTATTTTACTGAAATGCGCCCAAGCTTCAAATCTTATTTTAGGTTATGACCAAATTTGAACCCTTTCCTGTGTTCTGTACTTCTGAATTTCAGCTTACATCTTTCATATGAACAGAAGATATCAGGTTAAGGCTCTAGTATATTGTTTACTGTTCACTATTCGTCTTTGCTCGGTATTTACAAAACTTCTGAAAATTTGCAAGGAAGCACAAACAGATGTCATTGCTTACTTCAAATGACATAAATTCTCATGAATTTGTTTGTTTATGCACTGGAAGGATTCCTAAGTGAGAGAGGGTCGGGTAGACTATTTAAAGTGCCATCACCCACCAAAAGGCAATAGATTATGGGATCTTGTCTTTTTGCAAAGGGAGCCCACCCAGGATGGTTCATCTCATATTTAACCTCTGTATTCCTTTGTGGGGATATTTGGGAAAGGAGCAGGTCTGTTTCTACTGGCCAACTTAAAAATACATAAATGACTCTGTTTCGTGTGCCAAAAATGTAAACAATTACTTTCACATTTAATCATACTTGTTCTGTACATTTGCCAACTCAAAATGATCCCCTAGCACTTTACATTTTAACTACATGTAGTTTAGTAATGCTAGAAGAGCAATCTTGTGGAAAGAAAGCCATTTGTATTACAGACTTCAGTCTGTATGTTATTTATTTGCGTTATTATTCAATGCAATTATGAAAGTTTACTTTAGAAAACCTTGCCACAAGTTAAGCATCCACATGTTTTTATACAGATCATCGTGTCTGCATCAAAAAGTATAGCTGATGTTAGGTTTAATAAGCACCCACTCCTATTTTTGTCAAAATTACATGTAAAATTCAAAAGTTGTTTGAAATATAATTTAAATCCAAGTTCTGTACACGTAAACAAGTCTGAATAATAATGTACAATATGTACAAACACTATAAACAGAGTCCACAATGAGCAAGGAAGTTAAGTACATGATTTGATCTCATGTTTACATTGAAATTAAGCACAAAACTATAATCGCAAAATAAAAATACATAGATAAAAAGCAACGAAGCAATAACAAATAAACTATAAAATCGTCAACAAAATGTACGCCTTGTAGATAATAGTTTAGGGCGCTACAGGAACCTGTCTACTCGTGACTTCAAGTCCGTACTGTTTCGGATGACCTATGGTCCGTTGCTATTCTTCCAGGATCGAGTTGGGCCTATTTTTCCAGGATCTGAGAAGGAAGCATGCCCAATCCTTTGGCCCCACTCCCTACTGCAAATCTTGTGGGAGAGGGGAGGCAACCCAATTATTTGGCCACGCCCTCAGCCCGATCAGCTACTGACAGAAATCCAACGAAATTTTTCAATTATGTCCAGAACTTCAGGTCAGAATAGACAGGATCTCAAACGGTTCTACATCTTTTCAAAAATACATCAATCTTACTAATTCCTATACTACTGTATTAGACTACCATGGAAGCTGTGATTACATCTTTTCTTTGCGTTACAACTCGTTTCTTGTGACCCCATATGGGCAGTTTACTAAACTAGATCTAATACAATAATACTATGTAGCAACATCTCTTGTTCCTTACTTGAAAAGATCAGACTCTTTGCCGTCAACTGAATGCAAAATGAAGCAAAATAAAACAAAATACAAAACAAAACCGAATTTATTATCCTTGAGCAAATGATCAAGGATAGTTGTAGAATTAGATCTAATTCCATGTGAAGCATTTGGTTAGTTCAGGTTATATAGTCAAATTCTTGATTTTTTAGTTGATTTTAACTCGTTTCATGTACATCATTCAGCAGCTGCAGGATGATCTCTATACAAACACATAACTACTTTCCTCTATTAGTAAAATCCCATTGACCCTCAGTTAGCCAGAGGTCCCGCAGGGTAGCACCATTGTAACAAAAAATCTTTCATCAAACTATGACGTCATATACAAATGTTACATCTTCATTCATGAAATGACGTTCCTTAACGTTATGTGGTCCCATATGTTATCGTCATACGTGTATATGGTGGGTATGATATAATGGTTGATGATCAGTCATGATTGCATCCATTGCAAAATGATTGCATCACTCGAAAGTTATGTAAACAGAGGAACGGGAGCTGGAAGCTTTAAAACACAAAGCTGCTTGAAGTTGAGAGGAATTAGTTTAGTGGGTTGTTTTTGGTCCATTTGTGTATCTATTTTGATTTATATGCAGCTATCATCATCAATCCATTTGATTTAACACCATCACAGTGTGAGTATTAAAATAAGTTGATTATTCCCAACATTCCTTCAGCCTCTTCCACAAAGTGAAAATGGAATACATTTTGACACAGCGGTCCCTTGTAGGGGGTAGTACATATTTTAACCACTTAATCCATGTATGTATGTGTACATACTTATATGATGGGAAGATCAGTATGTAATATGATATTGGACATACTGGAGACATAGTAGTCTTGTTTTGTGTGATGGATGTCTGGTGTTTAATATGTAAGCAGCAAAACTTATCATGGACAATACGACATCGTTTTAGTCCGATCAACATCACATTCTCTGAAATCCTAAATCCCATGGAAGACTTGAGAACCATTGCATTCAAATGTCGCTTCTGCATTGATATGTACGGGTTACCTTTTTTGTCCTTCTAAGTTCAGCACCAAAATCAGATCTTAAAAATTGCTTGAACAATTGGCATGTTAAAGAAAGGTCTCTCCTAAACATAGCCATAGGAGAATGCTTGTAAATGTAAGTCTTTTGTGTTTCGGTCAGTTCATGGTTTGTTTCGTTGAGTCTCTTGAGAGCTAGGTTCCTTGGAGTGTCATATACTTTCGAGATTTGTCAATGTTCTTTTCATGCATAGAACAGAACCACATCGTGTTGAGACTGAACTGGTTTCACATACAATATCACAGTTTTATTGGAATGAGTCTTAAGCACCATGGCAGAGCTCCACCGAATAGCACAAGGCTTAGTAGAGCAGGTCAGAGTGCTCTGAGGCTTGCGAGATGTAAGATATGGTATCAGGCTCTGGATTCTTCATCAGATATCTACCGCTACCACCTGGCATCTCCTCCAGTCTCATTCCACTGTCTCCAGTTCTCCTCATCTTCCTCTCCAGCCTCCTTTCCAGTTCCTCTGTATCGAAATCACCATCATCATAGTCCATACCATCATCATACCCGTCAGCATACCCGTTACCCATGATATCATCACCAGCCATATTGAACTCAAACTCAGCTTGCTCTGGTAATTGTTTTTGATCTTCTATCCTACGTTCTATTTTCACCTTTTCTCGCTCGTTACCCTCATGCGCTTCCGCGACGCCCATGAAAGTTTTGTAGAGGTTGAACGTTTCCTTGGTGTCTAGTTTTCGCACTCCACCGCGCGACCGGAAGCGACTGTCGGCGCCTTCGATCATCTGTTGATTACTTCCTCTCATGATTCTACTGTACAGTCTCTGTCTCTCTTCCGTCGCCTCCATATCAATCTGGATCAACCGGGTAACGATCACGGAGGATTTCTTGAACATGTCCTCCACCCCGCGGATGGGCACCACACGTTCACATCTCACCTTCACTGCCAATTGCGCCTTGCCATCCAGAATACCTAGATCCACCTTCTCCGAGATAGTGTCGAAATTCAACAACCCTTCCGGATCTGACATCTCACCCTCGGCGTCATTCACCTGGAGAGGGCCGAGGATTTCCTCTTCCTCTCGCTCGACGTTAATCGTTTGCTTGACGCTTCCTGCCGGAGCGTTGCGTAGCAACCGGGTGATGTCGACTTCCTCATTGCGGCCTGAACCATGTGAACGTTCGACCCATTCCTCCTCCCTGCGAGAGGCTTTCTTTCTCGGTTTCTCTGAAAGCACGTAAACAGGATATTATAGCATTTGCATTAAGTTCTTTGTAAACTTAAAAATAAACTTATTCCCTGACAGAATAGTAATAACTAAAAACTTAATTTAGAATAGCCTAAAGTTGATTTCATGACAGAGGAATAAACAAGAAGATTTGCTTTTTATGAAAACTGAAAACTACAAAATGATCCACTGTATATACTTTTAAAACAGTTATAACAAAGTGACATTTTACGGAGTGAATGCCTAAAGGCCCGTTTACACCAAGTGTCAGCGTCAACGCAGAGTCAACGCTGCAATGATGCTTGTGACATAGCTCTCATTGAAATTAATGGAAACAAAAACTGTCACTCTAGAATGGGGTTGCAACCCATGTTGCAGCCACCCCATTGTGGTCTATGAGAGGTATGTTACAAGAGTCATCGCAGCATTGACTCTGCGTTGACGCTGACGCTTGGTGTAAACGGGGCCTAATAATTGCCATGTTCTAACTGGACTGTCAGTCGGTTATTAACAAGATAAATGAGATTATTTCTGGCACTCTGCAACCGCGTGAGTTTACTTTGCCTGGAGACATTTTGTAGATTTACAATGATAAACAAAACAATCATAGTGCTACTTTAAGTACATATAATGAATGGTAAAATTTATGGTGCCAAAAATTCTCTGCTAATTCTTAAAATTGAAACACCAACAATATAACAAAGGGAGAGTAACTGGACAAAAGCGTAAACATAAACTATAAACGTAAACATCAAAATTAATACTACAATCTACAAGAATTATTTGGAGCACACATGTAAAAAACTCCCCTCCAGATAATTAACGATCTAGAAGGTAAAGGAACAATAGCTCTTTGTTTCAAAGTGGTGAAAAAAAGTTATTGTTGCCTCCCATCTCTTGATCTTTGACAATCGAGGAAAGACACAAAGGACAATTGTGGTATCTTGCTGGAATACCAAATAGGTAGCAAACGAAGACAAAACATTGAAACTAACAATTGTGCAATTTATACCAAGGTGATCGCGAT
>JBCAUG010641346.1:0-13980 GCA_038406175.1 Haplosyllis leylae | reverse complement strand
ATCTTCCCCCCCCCTGTGAACTGATAAACAAACTGAAACTATTACCTTCCCCCATCCTTCGGATGCGGGCGGTAAAAAGACTCTGATAAATCATTATGGTAGTAACTTCATTAATCTTGATGTCAGCAACACATTTGAACTCGGTGCACTAACCCGATTTATTTTTGCCTGTACTTACTTATTGATGTTCATGAAAAAGGGCTACGGTTTTGTTTTCTCGGTCGATATGCGTAGGAGGCAAAACGCATTTTTCGAACGCCTCTTTCATCTCTTTAAATGAGTATGATATTAGACAAACGTAGGAAAAATACCTTGCACTCTACAAAAGATACATTTCAAACTGGGTATCAATTTGAGTTTCAATTTTATTCTACATGCTTATATTTTTACTGTGTATCACGTATAATGCCGTTGGGTATACTCTTGTACTGACAAGTACCAGTGCAACACCTGTAGGCAATTAACTTACATTTTTAGAGGACACAAACATTGACTTTCTAACCAAACCATACATGTTCAACCTATTTCTGTGACAGCATAAATATAATTAATAGTTTTGGGAAGAGACGTTCTTATTAAGTATGAAGCATCAACTTTCATGAGAGAAAGCGTCGCCACTGCATGCAGTACTCAGTTATTATTTGCCAAAGTAGACTTGTCCCAAATTCCATGACAAAATCCAAAAGTGGTGTAATTAGCGACCATGTACGTAGTATCAGGGAATGTAATCTTTTTAGTCGTGTATGTCTGTCTGTCTGTCCATGTGGTGGGGAAAGGGGTGCCCCCCTGCACCCTACCCCTCACCACATCTCCCACTCCTGTCTCACCTCACACTGCACCACACCCCATCCCCCTGCTCCAATCCCCATCAAAAAGACCATTCTTGAAGGACCAGAGGGAGGAGCAGGCAGGAAGGAGACCTGCCACCCTCCCTGCCTAGGGCCAGTCTGGAATGTTCAGTGAGGTATGAGCCACCATCCTGCTTGCTAAGAATGATCAACAGAGTTATTACATATTTAGCAATAAATAATAATAATAGAAAACACCTTTCTATTACTACCAGATAGGGTAGGTATCTACTGCTATTGACTTGCTATGGAATAGATATCTACTACTATGTCTGTGAATGTATATATTTTCATACATAGACATCAGTAGCTTTTTTTGGTGTTCGCAATAATAGGGGAAGTCAGCTTGATGAACACCACCTTATATTCCAATTCAACTGTTGTGGCCACATAAGGTCATGCAAAGAAAGGTGTGTCTGGAACTAAAGCATTTCTAGTGGGTCCAATCTATTTGTTTAACCTGCAGTGACACTATCTATGAAAAGACGTAATTGATAGGGAAAGCTGGTAATGGTACCCTTGTCAAGGCCTTGATAACCATGTTACTTTTGAATGTTCCATGATTTATTGAATTCAGTGAATTCCGTTCGTTAAGCGGGTTGTTCCTTGTCAGTGGAGACCCTGCAATGTATAGATATTAAATTGGATTTAGATTTATAATGTGATGCGGGTCCTTCGCATGATCATGATTTTTAACTTTGACTGTGGTAGTTATCCATCTGACATTGTTTTCCTATGTGCAAATAATGCTAAATGATGTTTTGCTCTGTCATGTCTTGAATGAAGAATCATGATAATTCAAAACAGAAATCAATTTTTCTCCAAAGTATTTTACAAATAGAAGCAAAACCTAAATCCTAAGCTTCCTGAATGGATGAAAATCTTTCCCTGTTTCGTTATATTTCACTCCCTTTGGGATCCACAGTTACAGCATTTGGAGTACAATAACAAGTAGCTCAGAAAGTTAAGTTTCGCTGAAAGAAACTTGAAGTAGAAATTGTGAAATTATTTTCAATGTAGATTCCTTCGACAATGACAGCTAATGGAACAAAATTAATGTATCATCTTGTTCCCACTAGAAATTAACACACTGCTAATGCATATTACCAAAAGACGTTTCCATCAGAAACCTTTTAGGTTGATATCTTAAAAGAAAAATATCTTACAGCGATTATATCAGTGGCATGTTGAAGATTTTAGATTTTCAGGAACCAAAGAGCGTGTGGCCCTGCAATTGTAGAGCTATCAACATAACTTTTCATTGGAAGA
Organism: Haplosyllis leylae; assembly: GCA_038406175.1. Classification (NCBI taxonomy): domain Eukaryota; kingdom Metazoa; phylum Annelida; class Polychaeta; order Phyllodocida; family Syllidae; genus Haplosyllis; species Haplosyllis leylae. Next base: position 11,863 of record JBCAUG010641346.1, on the reverse strand, counting down.
ATATAATGTGACACCTTGCTACAGCTATGTCAATCAGACAGTCAAATGAAGAATTTTCTATGATATTTGATGGAACGAAGTTAAAGCGCTGCGACTGAATGTTTCAATGTAAATTGATATAAAGGACTCACAATAGTTCTACAGGTGGAAATATATTCAGTACTTTACCACTTCCATTTTTCTTTTTCCTCAATTTAAAAGTAAAGAAACATTTCAGGTCTTTTTCTATGATGGCAAATTGGTGTTTCAATGGGAGAATACTTATTAGGTTGTGAGAAAGGAACAAATACACACAAATATATCTCCAACATTTCGTCTGAGACACAAAATTTCTGGAATTTTGACGTATTTGACTTCATTTGCTTGATGCCAACATCTTGTTACATAAACCAGATGAACGAGTTTTTCCTGATTGAATCCTGTGGACTCTGGAGAATCCTTGGAAAGTGTAAAATATTATTTTTAGTAATTTTCATTTTCAAAATCAATAAAATTCTGTTCTACAAATTCTATAGATTTTTCACATGGATTCTATGGAATTAATCAGGGAACACTCGAATAGATCCTTTGTATTTGGGATAGACTTTGTGGAACGAGTGTAGAATGTTGACCACCATCTTCATATATTAGCATTAAGAGTGAAAGCCTATTCCACCTATGTATATACATATACCTATATATATATATATGTATAAGAATATATATATATGTAATAATATATTTATAATAATATATATATAACAATATAGATATATACATATGAAAAATCAATTGAAATAAGAAATTGCATGAGTTCATTTTGAAATCGCAAAGAATTCACAATTTAAAAAAAAAGAAACCAAGTCTTCAACAGGAGACTTCAATAGGAGACTTCAACACGTGGCCACCCATTAATGGGGCAGAAATCTTCCATAGGAGACTTCAAGGTGAGACTTCAACAAGAGACTTCCACAGGAGACTTCAGTACGAGAAAATTGCCTCGCCTACTACATATGTAACCCCAGCCAACGTGAACACAGAGGGCCTGTGGTGCCATGGCTGCCAGTCCCCCCTGCACTGGTGCGCCTACATTCCGGCGTCCACATCACCCTAATGTATTGTCGGCATCGGCGCCCAATCATAAAGTTCTACTACTACACTCACATATAAGACCTGTTGGCATGTCGGCATATAACTGAAGGCTGTCTGAAGAGAAATCTTCAAGCGGAGACTTCATGCTTTGCTCTCATTCAGTGGAATTGTCATAAGGTCGGCATGTTGGCGCATTGGCACAGACAGTTCACAACTAATTTAGGGGCCCATAAGTGAGCAGTGAATTATGGTCTATGATTACTGTTGGTACGTCGGCATGCCGGTGCATTGGCATGTTAGCAGTACATGGTGTTTGGAATAACGCTCAATCTTCATACGTGTATGTGCCAACGCACCAACACGCCGACTAAAATGGAAGACAAGTTAAAGCTAGTTCCACTCATAGCTTCTTTTCCTCTGGCCCAGTCGGCGCATCAGCAACAATTGAAGGTTGCAATATATTCTGCACATGCCAATGTCTGGGCCAGTTTGGAATTTAGTGCATGCTGAGGCTATGTCTTGCAGGGCAATACCTTCACCAGCCAATGCATTGACGTGCCTACATGCCGGACTTCAGGTTAGAAGTCATAGATCTGCCGAGACATATTGCTGATGGATGCAATTTCTTATGCCTATGTGCCAGTGCACCGATGTGCCGAACAAGTGTCATTCAGGCAATAACTCAATAAGCGATGTCACGTCAACAGTGAAGAACAGTTTTTTTATTATTCCTATCAGGTGCGAATGCCTCATTCATTTTCTGAGTCCAGTTGGCCACTTATTTTTCTTTGCACATTTTTTAGCTGTGATCCATAATGGGGAAATTAACAATTGCAAAAGGCAAGTTATTGATGCATTGGCATGTTTGTCACATGTGAATGCTTCTTCAGTGTAGTCAATGGATCATATAAAAAAGAATAACGTGCTTTTCAATTCCATTTCTTCGTTATTGCCATCCGAAATAATGGCCAATTTCATGTCTACTTTTACCGCCTCAATGCTGTATGAAACAGCCTACAGTTTGCCTTTCAACTGGGACCAAATTTTGCCACCTGATGTGTATAATTACCATGCATTGACATGGAAAGAAACCAATGCGCCAGTTGATCTCCATATGGGAGCAGTTTTACCATTTGTGGTGTCTTGTGTTGGCCCCCATACAAGAGGTCTTTTTTTAACAAGGCCGACAGTGCTGAATTTGTTCTGGATAAATATAGCTGCCAGTGGCGTTGGTAAAAGTATTACTCGACATCGTTTCATCACAGAGCCTCTTGACTACATGATACAGAAGGCAAATGGCCTGGTGCCAGATTTTGAAATTTCAAGGTTCACAAGACCAGGTTAGTAAAGTCTTATTCTGTTCCTTTTGTGTCAACCTTGAATGTAATAGGCCACTTTGATGTACATGCTTGGTATAAGTCTTCAACTGGAGACTTCCAGACGAGTCCTCTACATCAGACTTGGTCTGAAGTCTTCCATAGGAGACTTCAACATGAGTCTTCCATAGGAGACTTTGACATGAGTCTTCGATAGGAGACTTCCACACGAGTCTTCCATAGGAGACTTACACACGAGTCTTCCATAGGAGACTTCAATACGCGGTTTCATTGCTTCTTGCTGTTTATTCCTCCTGAAACTATATAGCACTTAATATTAGTATCTTGTACATAGGCATGGAAGATAAAATAATAGCCACCAAGGGGTACTGCGTTCTTGTTACCAATGAAGGTGCTGGCTTCTTCGATGATATACAGAAAAAGCAAAAAAACCACGAGAGTGACCTCTCCATGCTCAACCAGCTGTTTGACAGGAAAGGTGACAGAATGACGCTAGCACAAAATAAGGAACGAATAGTTCCCATGAATTCCACAAGTATAAGTGTTGGCGTTCAAGAGGAATCCTTCTGCGATGCCCTAGTTGATCTGGGCAAGACACTATGGCTTGATAACGGATTTGGCGAGTGGCTTCTGGTAACAGCTGTTAAACCTTTCAAGTGAGTTATAACATTCTAAATGAAATAGACATTTTAAGAAATTACAAATCTTCCATACGAGACTCCATTACAAATATATTTCTGTCTACAGATTCACGTGCGCTGAGAATAAGGTCGCTGCCAAGGAATTGCAGAGGCGTAGCTTGAAGAACCACGCGAAACAAAAACTTCATTTCAAAGACAAAAGAATGAACAACATGGTGCGCTTTCATAGTCTAACAACACCGATAACTGTTCCCGCAGGACTATGATTGCTGTCATTGCCACAAAATAAACCAGACCTAAATCACTTCAAATCATGTTAAATCTCTCCAATGTAGTTCTAAAATGGTAATATAATTTGTTACTAATGTTTGAGTTGCATAATGTGCTCAAGTTATGATATAAAAGTAAGGCTCAAATCAATCCATCAAGAATGTAAATTGGCCTTAACTGTATTTTCTTCGTCAGCAATTCAGGCACTTCGCCCAAGAGCGTGGTCCAATATATATGTGATGCACTTCCGTCCAGTTGAGTGAGGCAACAGTCCATTCAGGGGCATTTATGTCTCTACAAACAGGTTCTACAAGGTAGAGTGGCAAGAGTGAAACTGTAACATTAAGCTAGTACACACCTGCTTGTCAGTTTGAATAAACAATAAGAGTCACTGGATTTGTACTAACATATCTCCATGAGAACCCCCAGTTCTCTGCAAAGAGTGTCGCAGTCATAGCAGTAGGTATGACTCACTATTCTTTGGTTAATACTGATGTGGGGTCTTCATCCTAAGCATGAACTGACTGAACTTTTGACTGAACTGTTGAATAGGTGCAAACCCATGCTTACCTATGATGTGGTTAACAGCATCACAAATGACAAGAGACATTCCATGTCAAAGTCATATCTTGTAACAGTCCAGTGGGAAGGCACATGATGTGCCTAGATGTGATTGGATCCCCATTTCAATACCTACGCGAGGAAAGTTACAGTAGGACTTGATTCTAGAAACAAGCTAGGCCAGTCCCAAGGATCGGTCAAGTGAATACGGTCCGGTGGAAGCTGGACATTTTTGAAATGGCCGGGCTTCCGCATCCGCTCCGCATGACATAGCACAGTAATCCACGTACCATAATCTTTAGGTCTATCCAGTCATTAAAGAAAACCTTAAACTATTGTCTTCGCGGCCAAGTCATTATCGGGGCGCAAAAGACAAGAGCCACGGTTACTTTACAAGTTCCCAGAAGATTCTTCACTTGCAATTGAACAAATCAGCCTTGATGAGTTCTGCCTGTATTTGGCTAAATAAAAGAAATATCCAGCTTCTCTCAATCTAGCAGCATAACTGCATGTTTGAATAGAACATTACAAACTTGGTTGTGAAGGCCCCTGTCCGCGTTGCCAAACCAAAACATTTATCCTTCTAAGTATTTTCCAAAGTGTGACCATTTGTGAAATTAAAGGCAGTGTAGTCATCGCTCTTCCTGGAATCCAACTTTTTTGGAAAACATCAGGCTGCTTGTATTTGAGGTACACACTACAGCACATGAAGAGAGTACAAATTAGTCAATGGTTCTCTAGTGGCCACTTCCAAGATTCTCTAGGGATCTACATACACGCAAGGAATTACATTCCCCGAGTTCTACCAGGCTAATTTCCATTAGTTCGCAATGAAGTATTAGTCTTGTGGTCTTTTTTGAATTGAAGTTATCAGTACTTTGAACTAATGCTTTGTCTTGGATGGCATTGAGGTGCACACATCATCATCAGTCTGTTTAAAGACAAAAGGAAGATACAAGAAAGTCCTCCTGCGTGAACGCAAGAGGCTTACCCCCGCCTGGTAGCAAGTGCTCGCTATGCTGTCCCATCCTGGAGGGGGGGGGACCCCGGGCTATCCCCCCCCCCCGTGGACAGACAGACACCTGTGAAAACAGTACCTTCCGGTCGTATTACGTACGCGGGCGGTAATGACACTGGTTTGAGTCGAGGGAAAGCGAGGGGCTTACAAGTGTTCAGCCATCAAAGTCGCGTTTTAAAGAAGTGTGGTACCATACTCATTCAATGTGTATGGACACCACCCCAAGATTAGAATGTTTGGTGACACTTCCGGTTTGAACAGATGATGGTTGGGAGGTTTGAAGACTGTTGCTTTGTTTACAAGTACAGTTACAAACACAGTACACTCTACTTTCCTAATGTGTAATAATTGAGTGCACTCTTTTCTAAGACCTTTAGGTTCCAAAAGGGACTCCATTCCTCATGCATTACAACAATAGCGTAACAACATTAGAAGGTGGACGAGGCGACAGCTGCCACTGCGGCAACTCAATGACCTGTGACCCTGAAGTGTGCTGGACCATCACTCATGACTAAATCTAGAAAATGTAGTATCTGCAAATACAATTATGCAATGGATAAGGACCGATGGGTAGAAAATTATTCAAAAAATAAATACCGAGGGATCGCCAGGTTCCGAGGACGAAGGTAAGCACCTGCTCCATAGGTAAAGTACTTGTTCTGTGTGTCCCATTGCCCGCAGAAACGAATCGTTACAAAACGTGCAAACGTCTCATAAAGATCTCCAAATAAATACATCAAAGATGTTTTCACCAAATGGAACAATAAATTGAACCTTCATCCACGCTTCGTACAATAAGTTAAATAAATTTAATTGTAGATCTAAGAGCAAATTATATACAAGAGAAATTGAATGTTCTGAACATATCGCTTTTTGCCTTGAATTTAATCATGGAAAGGTAATCTTAGCAAAGTTGGCAAAGATCAGAAACAGAAAAAGCTCGACCCACGACTTTGTTTCATTGAATCTTGAAAACCACAGATCAGTTTAGAAATTGAATGTCGTTACTACAACTCATATACAGGTATTAAGTTCAGATATTCTATCGAATTTCATGTTTTATTAAGAAAAGAAATATCGAGGAAACGTAAATGTTAAGTTCGAGCACGATTTCAATGACAGTTCAGCCAGAAAGTTCAAGACTAGGAACGGCGACATGAATGTGACATTGTCGTTCTCTACATCTGGCTTTCCTCAAATAACACATTACAGCCCTACTGAGTACCATAAATGCCTGAATATTTTCCTAGTGTGTTGAGGCTACATGTATGTACGCAAGTTATTTCGAACGGAAGCCTTTCAAAGCAGTAAGAGCTATTTCCAACAAAGATTGGAACCAAATCAGATGAACCAAACTAACCAAAGTTCTTATTACAAATGTTCTTAATGGCACAACAAGCAGATTAGAAAAGTCAAGAGATAACAAATATCATCTGCTGAAAGATGAAAACCAAACAGTGAAATGATTTGCAGTTTCAACATGAATGTGTTAAGTCATCGCAGGAGTGGACATGGTTTACCGGTAGCAACGCCAAACCACTAAAATTTCTCTTATTCTTGTTTCTTAGGTATTTGTTGCATCGCGTCATCAGTGAGAAGTGATAGTAAGTTCCACAGAGCCTGAAATGGAACCATGAAAGTTTTTATTTACACCATGGTATCTGTGTCAAATCTTTCATTGGTTTTGTAAAGCGGATCTTTCCTGTTCATACGGTTATACCTTTGGATTGACGGCCTTTGAGTTATATTCAATAAGTGAAATGGGAAAATTGCAACCAGTCATAAATTTAATCAACAGTGGGAGTGAGCCAAATAGCTCGAAAAAATCTTCATCGTCAATAAACTGAGAGTACAGATTGCCAAAACCTCCAACGTTTACATTTCCAAATCCTTTAAATCGACCATTGCATGTTTCTTTTAATGGCTTCGCACTCCTGGGAGAGTCAGACGTGGGAACAATGCTTCAGGAGTAGAAATGGATTGTACAACAAGTGTTTTGTAGTCACTGGGTTTGAAACCATTTCAAAGTACTGCCTGGAAGAAACCCCATGTGCTTTGTTCCTTCAAGTGGATTGCAAGACGCCTTGTACTGTTTTCAAGGCAGCTTTCATTAAATTGAAAATAGTAGAACCAGCGCTGCAAAAGAGAAGGATCCGCGTGGACGTCACAAATATGTGTCTGAGTCTGAGGGAGGAACGAAAAAAAAAAAAAAAGATTCCTTATTCCGCCCGTTTCTAAAACCCTAATTGTCTCGCAAATTTTTTAGGCAGAGAAAAATATAGTTGACAGTATCTATTCATTTTCTTTCATTAAAAATAACAGTAAAATGACTGCGAAATGCCAAATGTGGAAAATCAGTCATTTTTATTTAGTCACACATCCAATTTTGAAGTTACCGCATGATTAACCCCTTTCAGTTGAGAGATTCCATCGCATTTTGTTTAGGTCATGCCAATTAAAGAACACGGATTCCACACATTTTGGTCCACTAAAAGTCAGTAATAAGTTGCAGGACCATGGCCTGTACAGAGATATATTAATCTACATTAGTAATAAAGGACACGGCCTCAATTCATATCAAATGAGCTTCGAAAGGCTCTTCTCATCCTAGATGGATGTGCCCAATCAATTATGTACTAAACAACCCTGGAACACCTGAAATCTCAACCATCAGATACTATACATATTTACTGTTCATAATGCTATCATCAGCAACAGGAAAACCTGAAATCATCCTATGTACCACAGTAGTGATAGACCCTTTTGCACAGAAGTATCACGTCAATCAAAGATCTGGATTGCGATCGCACGGTAACGAATGTATCTCAGTCACTTATCTGGTTAAGCTAATTCAGGAATATCATTATTGCAACTGGCTATGAATACAGTAAAAATTGTTGAGTAACATGAGATTATTTATCAAAAATTGATCATAGTGATCCACTTAATCCGCAGAATAAACCAGAAATAATTCCAAATTGCTTGGCAAAAACAAGTTCTTTGTTTCAGTCGTTGTCCTGGTTATGAGGACTGAGGATCATGGTTTGCCAAAGCAGCGCAAAAAAACAGAAACTAAAAAAAACCAAAAACTCTTGAATGACGCTGAACAACAATCGTCATAGTCAAAATAAAATCAATACTCTCGCGTTCGCTTTCATGGAAAAAAACTACGGGTATGTTGTGTAGCATGTGGACGATTTAATTCCCTAGGATCACAGATGAGCTCAGTTGAACAGTTACTGCCCATAAACAACTAAAAGGCAGTTTCGTTGTCCTATCTGCGGTACAAAATTCACTCACAGGCCAATAGATCTCTTTGGTAATTTTTCAAGAAGTTGGAAACTTATTGTTACCTGCCAATGTAAGCAAAACACAGGAGTAGTGATTTTTGAGCCCGTGTTATAACTTGGGCGACGACAAAGAAAAAGAGATGTCACCCTGAAGTCAAACTTTATTTTGGATAGGTCTTGTAACATAAATGTAAAAAATTCAAGCAATGTTGAAAGAAATTTGACTTAATGGTGACTATATATCCCTGTTTACATTCATTATAATAATTCTGAAATATGTTCCGCGTGTAATGTTTACATTTTATTGCTTGGCTATTTAAAATCATCCTCTCACAGGTACAAATTGATATCATAGTTTATCATTCTGTAATTCATAGTGTTTCGTAATTTTTCTTGAGGACAACAGGAAGAAACCCTTTTGTGCATTGAATATAAGAATATCTTAAATTACATATATGCTACTTTATGCAACTATTATGAAGACATACAACCGAATCACATTTATGACGCTACTTTAGTTTTTCCACTCAATTGAGCGCAATGAGTCTACGCGCAAAGAAATCATCAAGTCTGACAGTATCTGACTCGTACATCACCAATCGTGGCAGATAATCCAATATACCACAGAAGAAGCACAAAGAAAGGATCTGTAAATTTTCATTGTCCAAACGAGACACTGGTTGACTGTCAAATAGTTACAGCCCTTTCATTTATGATTCACACGATGAAGAGAAAACTTCATTTGCAAGAAATCCCTCAGCAATGGAAAGAATCAGCTGAAGTAAAATATGCCATTTTGCAGCTGAAAAGATGTTTAGACATAGTAAATAAGGGTTTGTGTCATTTTTGGACTTCTGGTGACGTCTGCCCTGGGTTTCAAAGCCAGGGTGGATCCCCCACTTTACGCTTTTTCGCCCGCATGCAATAGAGTCTAGATTCCTCAGATTCACCCCTGGTGTCACATCTGCTGGCCTCTTGATGGCGAGGATGCAACCAGGCCTTTAGAAGCACATCCTTGCAAATGTATCTGCAAACATTAGTGGGACTGAAGCCCATGATCAAGCATACTCCAGCACAATACCCTACTCTTTGAGCCACTTCGGTTCGGCTAGGTTTGCGTTACTTGAGATGACATTGTATTTCACAGACCACAAAACTATGATATTAGCAAGGCAACACGTATCAATATCTATACCATTATCGTGACAGCGGATGTTTTTCTGTTTCCCTTTTTATTTTGCAAAGTTTGGACAGGCTTTCTGGACAAAAAGCTAGTTTCTTCACATATTGCGAGATGTTATTACCTGAAATGAAGAAAAAGCACTTCCTATTTGCAAACCTCTCTTCCTTTCATATCAGTGATGTCTTGGGCCTAATGAATGAATCCAAGCACATTACGCTCATATTACTTCCAAGCATTATTATACCCTTATCACAAGTCTCTGAACACTGAGTCTACTTACTGTCAACCTCATGTAATAACAATTAGTCTAAGTCGTTAGAGTTTAGTGTCTATCATTCAAACGCCTCAAAAACAATCTCGTCCAATTCATGCAGGCGTTAGTTTCTAACTTCATAACATACCCGAATTACTAACCGTGCTGTCCTCCCATTTTTTGCTTATATTTCAACAGCTATCAAATATTCTTATTCTAAAATGTATTCTGAATGTGAGACAAATGATTTTTCCAATGTATGCATCTCATTTGAAGAAGATATTTGGTAAATTCGGGGAGATAAGGATAAAAAGCTGAAATCTGAATTACTGACCAAGTTATCCTTTAGTTTTTTGTTTGTATCTAAACAACTATCTGCTATATTCATTCCAAACTTTGTTGACATGAGGGAAAAATCATTTGTCCTACATTTGGAATAAATATATTCGATAGTTATGTAAATATAAGCAAAAATCAAAGGACAAGGGGGGCTGTAATTCGGGTCCTATTCATGCAGTACGCGATGGAAAATGCTATTCTTGGGACTACCTTAAACTTTTGAGCTTTATCTGAAAAAGCGAAAGACTAAAATCGTTCCGTGTGTATCACTTACATGCCTAGACCACGAAGTGGATTATATTAAAACTGAAATGTTGTGTATTGAGTTTCAAGACATAGTTCCTTGCCTCGTGCGGCATTGTCTCGCTTACATGTCATCAAAGCTCATAATAGTTTCTAATTTTACAGCAAAACGCTGTTTAACGGGTTGTTTCTGAGGATTCTTTTTGATGCACAATACAAAGATTGGATTCCATTTTGCATTGACAACATTTGCTCATTCAAAAAATTTACGTGAAAAGCCATTTATGTGCTAAAATCACGACAATACTTCCTGTTTCTTCACTCACTCCTTAAGAACTCTGGCACTTTTTCTGAGTTGCTGAGCTGAAGGACCAAATTTATGAAGGTATACCTTAATGTATTCCAGAGAAGCTTCTAAATCAAGCTTGAAAAAAGAATAACAGCACAAGATACTAATTTAGACTTACACACAGCATTACCAAAGGAAGAAAGGTCCCCGACCCAAATATCCTGTTTGGTTGTCACACAATAGTAATTACAAAACTCTCATCTTTGCTGATGGCCCCTATCTGATTTGTTTTCGCTAGCCTACAGAAATGTCACAGGTTTTGGCATTATCAACTGTACATGTCCATTAGTTACCCAACTTCGATAACATTTAGATCTATATTCATCTTAAATACTTTAAAATTAAAGATAAATACGTTACATAATTCCATGATGAAATTATACAACCGTAGCATTCATCTGGGTCTTCTAATCCTAAAAAATTATTTTATTACATCCACGTTGAAAATATGCTTGTTTTTACAAGACGAAAAGTGATACGACTAGTTTTCTATATTACATGACATCTTTAGAAATGGAATTCTCATCTTATTACCTGAAAAGTCTCTTGAGTATGTTCACAGCTGTTAACTATTCTACTTTTTAAAGTAAAGGTACAATTTTTCACAGCAGTAAATATTGCTATCATTACCTATTTTCACGGTTTTAAAAATCTTGTTCTGATTTCCATCCACAGGTCTGCCAGGAATAATTCGACAACACCGCTAAAATCAAAGTTTTCAAACTATATGTAACAGGTTGAGGTTATGACATTGTGAAACTGAGGAGAGGAGATGAGCCGCGCATGTATTTGGCTTCCTGTTGCCAAAAGAGCGTCAATCTGTTCCCCAACTACCTCCTCAGCCTTTCCTGCATAATCCCCATGCATGTATCACATGTGAATCACCTGCACCCTGTTCACCCCCTCAAGCAATGTCCAATCAATGTAAAGACGGCACATGCACAGTCCGGGGTAACCAATCAGCAAATCGCGTGATGAGTACAACCAATCACCATTTGACATGTAAGAATGTATTCCTACTCACCCCCTCACATACCTCCAGCATTAACTCTTGGTTCAATCAAGATGGAAGTAGTAGCAAATTTTGAGTTAGTGTGCTCCAGTAACTAGCTTAACCTCAAAAGGCACTAAATAGCTCCAGTCCTTTACCAAGTTGCCACCCCTTCATTGGAACTACTTTGTGTAGGTGTACTAATATTCTGGTGGTTAGGTATTAAGTATATAAGGGAGGTGTACCCTATGAAAGTAGGACCTCCAGAATTAACCACCAGACTGTTCAGTGTCATATAGCAACAGCAGGAACTTCTC
>JBCAUG010641235.1:0-13982 GCA_038406175.1 Haplosyllis leylae | reverse complement strand
TTATGTTAAGGGAGGGTCCCACTCACAACAGCAGGATAACTGAAATTTATGAGCTGGTGCCAAGTTAAAACAGGGGGGTTGGTAAACGATACTACACCGTTACACCAATAAAATTACAGTTTTCACCTCCGTATCTTTTCAAAAAGCAAATGGTACAGTATGCTGTAAATTCTATGGATTCTTTGATAAATTTGTCAGAGAGCGTAGGCGAACCATCGGGAATTATTCTGAGCACAGAACATGAAAGTCTGAGTTCTATTTTTACCGCCGCGTACGTAGTACGACGGGAAGGTAATCTTTTCACAGGTGTGTGTCCGTCGACGGGTCGGACGGGGGGGTATAGGTCCAAAGGGGGGTACCCAAGCTAGGTCCAGCTGGGCGAGGGTGAGGACTTTATTCGCCACATTCCTTACGTGGCTTTGAAAAATTGAGACTTAGCTTTCCAAGAAACATGAGAAATAATACTTCTTTGTCCTAGTTTTTGTTATGCACAAAACAGCCATTCCTTCGATTTGGTATCAAAAGTTTAATCTAGTTTTTCGCGATAGGTGATTTGGCAGATTCTGCCAGATCGGGCAGACATAAATTAAAAATTTTCAGATTGTTATGGATATAAAAGTTACAACTGAGGAACTACAAACTTAACTGATCTCTGCTAAAATTGATGTAAATTACTAGATTTTTAGAGTGTACGTAAACAAAGAGTTAAAACTAATGTTTGGATCTGCCAGATCTAGCAGAATCTGCCAAATTACCTATCGCGAAAAACTCAATTATCTGCTGTCAATGCAAATACCGTAGCTTAAATATTTCGCGGCAAACAATAATATTAATAATAATTTTTTTTTTTTTTTTCTCTTGATTGTACAGTACTCACGCATCAATGAGACATTTTTACGAAACAATATCTAATAACAAGAGAAGGTACATCCTGTAGACTATTGTCGTGTAATTTTAGATACAAGATGTAAAAAAACTCGGGTGCCCATTATGTTGTTGTTTATAACTAAAGGAAATATTTTACATTAACAGTGAGATTTGATTCCCTACTGCGAAGTTTTACAGTGCACGGCTCTATTACAATCGAGTTTTTCCTAAATAACACACATCTGACATTTCTGGCATTTTTGTACAAAATTGACATCGAGGGGATTCCAAATCAGCAAAAAATAAAGTTGCCTCCAGTGGGATTCGAACTCACACATAAACCATCTATGGATTAGAATTCTAATGCCTTACCCACTCAGCCACAGAGACCTGTGTTATGCTCAGATTTTCAGACCCATATAAAGTCATGCTCTATTGAATCTTGAAAAGATTCAAACTCCAAAAAGTGAAGTGGAGCATAACAAATGTCTCTGCAGCCGAGTGGGTAAGTCATTGGAATTCTAATCCACAGATGGTTGGTGTTGTGAGTTCAAATCCCACTGGAGGCAACTTTATTTTTTGCTAATTTTAAACCCCCTCAGTGTAAATTTTGTACAAAAATGCCAGAAATGTTAGATTTATGTAATTTAGGAAAAACCCGATTGGAGTTTTTGTGTGACAAAACAAAAGGTCTTAGAAATGGTAACAGATCCAAATTCGGTAATGATAAGGTTGATTTTAAATATTCGTGGTTAAATAATGTCACATGAAAATGGTAAACATAGATAAAACTTCGGGAAAAACCATGTACACTTATCTATGCAATTTAAACTTATTGGATGCAAACAGTAAACCATATAAAATACAATTTACAAAACTTGCCAATAAAGTCCACATCCCTGTGACCAAAAGTTCCCAGTATGAAACTCGAACGTGTGTGTGTTCAATAACGTAGCCACCTCCTTGCTACGGATGAAGAATTCTTAAGACAACCATTAGAGCTTGAGGGTACACTGCCTTTTGCACTGCTTACTGCTTGAAGCTTACTTTTTACAGCCCACGTACGTAGTACGACGGGAAGGTGCTGTTTTCTCAGGTGTCTGTCTGTTCACAGGGGGGGGGTACTCCATAACCAGACTTTATGCTTCCACTGGTCCCATGTTCTTTCCGGTGGGGGTACCCCAGTCCCAGGCAGGGTTCTACCCCAGGTCAGGTTAGGGTACCCCCCCCCCATGTCCCGTGGGACAGAACAGCAGAGACTACACGGTGGGCTGGAAGGCCACTTGAGTTTACACAGGAGGATTTTCTGTTTTTTAAAACCATAGTAAACCATATTATTCCAAATACGCTTTGGAATCACAAATTTTCATTGAACAATAATAAGATATTCATCAGAAGTAAATCATTTTAATACTTGATCAAAAATGGATCAGGAAAGAGAAAAGTATGCAAATTGAACCCTGTAAAAGCTTCTGTTGAGCAATGAGTGATGGTGCAAGGGCTTGCGTAATACAATTGCTTTAGTAAGATGTGAACCTGAAAGTTCACACTGATTTACGTCCTTATTTCTATTTTCTTGGTGCGTTAATATATATATATATATATCTTTAATCCTCATCACTCTCAATTTGATTATCAATGTCATTATCTCCATTGTTTTGATTTAAGTCATCAATTCCTCTTGTTTGCCTTAAACGTGTTGTCAACTTTGTGAAAAGTTCTGGATCATCAACTTGTAAATAATTTTTATTAGCAAAACATGTTTTCATGTATGGGGATATCTTAACCAAGGTGTCTGCTCGTTGCATCATGATGACAAACAGATTAAATGCCGGATCCTTCATGTTCTCTATGTAACAGTGTTTAAACTCCTCCTTGCACCAAATACTGTCCACAAATCCCTGAGACATTACAATGATGGCACTATTGCTGGCCTCTATTGCTTCTTCTATGTTGTCTTTGATGTCTCTTCCAGGTGTAAAGTTCCTACTGTGAATGCAAAGTTTAAACTTTCTTCTTTCCTCTAATTGTGGTAAGAGATGGTTGATAACAAAATCGTCATCTGTATCAAATTGGTAAAGAACAAAAGCATCATATTCTCCTTTCCTTTGAGTGTGTGCAACAGAAGGTTGCAACAGAAGGGTATCAGTTTGCTGCGGCTCCCCGATAATAGTGTCCTGTTCAGCCTTGTCTTCTTCAAGACAATCTTTTTTACTTTTATTTCTATATTTACAACCTATTATGATGATCAATATGATCAGGAGACAAAATAATGAAGGTACAATAACTAGAAGAGCCAGTTTGTATTCCGAGGTTCTAGATTTTATTACTGATTTTACACATTGAGGCGGTGTTGACCAGAGTCCACTGTAGTGGCAGGTAATGGTCTTGTTTCCTTCCAGCTGATATCCGCTATCACACCAATACTCCGCTGTCTCAAAAACCAAGCTTTCCCGGGTAGGTTTGACCCAAGCATTTTTCATAAATGGGGCCGATGAACATGTTACAGGCTCGTATGAACATCTAATGTTATCACCGGAAGATGGAAGGTAATCACAGTCCTCCGACAGAAACCCCAACAGAGGTCCAGAGCATGCCTCTTTTATTTCTAGGCAAGTCTCTCTGCATGGAGGAATGCTGTTGTAGCAGTCTGGGTAATAAATTCCGCAGAAGAATTGTCCAAGGTGTTTGTGGCACAGTCCTGTAGCATATGAAATTATGAAGTGCATTTCAAAAAATTCCCAATCTAGGAAGAGTTTCTGAATATCGCTTATACCCATCAAATTGGGAAGTCTGATATTATTGAAACAATAAGGTAATATAGGTTCGAACATTTCGGCCCTGGTTTCATTTAAGTGAATGCATTTCATTGCACGTCTATGGTCATAAATACTCACATTGTAAACTATTCCTCTCAGTGAACTGTTTGGACTGATCTTGTCACATTCAAATCCAAATGAAAACGAAAGGTTTCTCGGAGTGAAATCCTGTACTGTTGTGCTGCCTGTGTAATGCGTTACGCCCGTGAGAGTTCCATTTCTGCAAGCTAAAGGGACAGGCTCGTATAAACGTGGATGTAATTTGTAATTACAAAACTGCCCATATAGGATCTGTGTGCAACGTTTTTTGATGTTCAGGTGATCCTGTGTCGTGTAGATTCCCATTCTCATGTATTCCCATTTCAATCTCCCAGGGATGGTAACATCATACTCTATTGTCACCCTCCAGGCTGGAGGTAGTGAAAAAGTCCTGTGGATAAACCTTGTGTCTTCAGAAATGCGGCTTATCAAAGAGTGTGATAACTGGCAGTTGATGTAAAATGTTATCAAAAAACAAATTTTCAAATACATTCTTCTTTCAAACTGTGTTTCGGTTTTCACAATTGCTTGAAATTTGCTGTGAGCCCTGTAAAATGAAACTGATGTTAACAGATATGAACACCGTTGGCAAATATATGAGCTTGAGAATTCTTTTCTTTCGCTGTCCTTTAGTAGTGATTTCAATTTGTTGTTTAGTTGAAGTTTTGAATCATCATAGTTGTATTTGTTAAGCAAATGATACCCGATCTTAATCCCCATTTTTAATGTTTGTCAGGTAAATATCGCTCAAACAGAAGATGCAATAGTGATGTTAAAAGCAAACAAAACATTTCATCAATCAAACACCGGACAAGGAAATTATGGAAATGGTTATTACTATGATTTGGTATCGGAGTCAAATATGTTTGCCCTCTTTGATTATTTTCCAAATCATCAGTAGATCTATATTAGAGCATGTTAACTATCCGTTGGCCTCAACGTAGCCCTGATGATACTTTAGCAATATTGGAAGAAAAAAATGACAACAAATCCAGTCAGTCCAGAATTGGTGATTAATCGGACATGACCATTTACAAATGAAGTCATCGCAAAGAGATGTGATTGGCTCTTCAGAACAAGGGATGATGTGTGTATGTCATAAGGGGACATTGCATGATGATAGGTACATAGAATGTGTGATGGTTTCATCATGTTTTACAGATTCTTATCTAAGGGCTACATCGAGTAATCTGTATGTTTGTGTACTACCGGTGTACCGTGAAAAAGGTACCCTACCTGAAAAAGGAGGGGGTCGAGTTTTAATGTTATAAAACTACCCCCTTCTCTTGAACCTTAGGGCAGAGACCCTTATCAGTTCTCCACTCTTCTTAACACTTGAGCCCTCAACACATGACCACCATCTCCCTTTCTACCTCTCCCCCCAAATTCCCCTTATAAAAACTTTAATATCATACAATGTGTTAAATATTTCTCTTATCTTAATTTTCAATAGTTTTGTAACATTTAAAACCTAAATTGATTCATAATCTATATTTTCGTTTTTTTTTAAGGTAGAAGGTAAGGTAGAAGGGGAGATGTTGGTCATGTGTTGAGGGCTCAAGTGTCGAGGAGAGTGGGGAACTGATAAGGGTCTCTGCCCTAAAGTTTAAAGGAGAGGTTAGTTTTGTAACATTAAAAATGGACCGTTGTCAAGATATAATGGGGGGGGGGTTATTTGATCACGTTACACCGGTCATTCACATTATTTAAAAGTCAAATGCAGTTCTAAACAATGCTTTCGAAGCTGTAATTACAATCATTATCAACATTACCATATTCTGGTTGTCTTGTTTTTGTAATTTGTCTCGTATTCTGAGCAACTCTGGATCATTATCTGCTTTTTTCTCTAGTTGGAATCGGAAACGTCTTGTGATTACATATGTCACAGTGTGACCTTTCCGCATTTGTCTTACCCGGTTCCCCAGTCTACTAGACAGGAGAAACGGGTACCATTCATCGCTGCCCATGCGACAGCTCCTTGAGCTGTTGTGTCAGAAGAGACAGGCTGACCCCTATGGATGCGGGTTGGACATGACTTTTCTTGTCTGTTGTGCATGCGTAGCACCCCTCCCCAGACCTATAAAAGTGGCTGCAATCGCCCAAAACAGAGAGTCTGATTCGGTTGGCCTCATGTCCAACAGGCTCTAACCAGAAGTCGTCTACCCTCCAAGATCCCTTGTTGCGACATTCTTCCTGAGCAGCGAACTCGTCGCTCCCCGCTGAGGTCTACAGAGTTATCTTGAGTTGTCATTGGTTATTTATTTTGTCGCCGCCACTTGTCGTACATGACAAGTGATTTTTCTGTCGTTACCGAAAAACTGTACGCATTGTTGGATTCGCCAAACCCAACCCCATACGACCGGTAATTCCATACCCGCATTGCCACAGCCTAAGAGCCTCATGCATAGAAGGGTTTGAGTAACTCCGGGATGTGAACCACCACCACTTGTCAGTGACTAGTGATGCTGCACCCATCTAGAATAACTGTCACACGCAGCTAACAGCCCTGCTAGGTTAGGATTGCACATCCGTCATGTACCGAGAGTCGTCAATGCGAGGGATATCGATCTGTTGTTATCCCTGGTTCCGCAATTCTTCCCCACCCTGTCGCATTACGAATGTCGTGTGTGACCCGCGACACATATGACGTCATCAGAAATCACACCGGAAACTGATGGCTCTATTATCTGACAACAGGTCAATTTCTTTTGTGCAGTAAGTAATAAGTAAATGTAAATTTTAACATTCAGAATCGCTCGCCCCTCTGCCCATGTTTATTAATCAAAACTGAAGCAATACATGGAAAAACAAAGAACCAGTTTGTGAGATACCATGAACAGTTTTGCACAGAAAACATATTCGTCAGGTGAAGCAAGTCGATTTACACAAATAGTTTGTTAAACTTCACAAATAGTAAATCCAGTATGCCATGTTAAACATCACAAATAATGCCGGTAGCAGAACTCGAGACATTTTGTGAAGTTTAACAACTTTATTTTTCTTTGATTCCCTCTTCTTCTCATAGAAACACTTTTCTTTATTTCGTTCATCCTCCGCGTCTCCGGCGCTGATTTTGTTCGGTTTGTTCAGGCCGTCTGACATCTGGTGGTGGTTTTCTTCTGATGGTTTTGAGACGTAACTGAATAGTGCTGATTCAAACAGCGACAGACACACCAATACAAGGCACCCTGTAAAACACAAATGTCTGACTTGTAGAAGACCTGTACATAATAAATAAAGACTCTTAATGGCACTTACCTATAGTCCAGACATAACAAACTCTTACCAATAAATCAGGCATTCTTATCACTAAAACTAGACATGTCTATCACTTACCAATAAACCAGACATCTATGGCTTTGATGTAAGAGACTTTGGGCAGAGAAGTTTGAGCTCCAGAATTCAGTGTTCTTATCGTCAATATGAGAAGTAGTGACATCGCCATCTGCGTTCAGAGAGGAAATAGTTTCACCCAAAAAAGAAGACGACATGAGAAGTTCATATCTCTATGTGTGAAATTATGCTTTATCTTCTAGATTGAAAGTATGCTTTATCATTAAAACCTGTACAGAAGGTCATCCAGAATAAAGAAGTTATTGTACCTGGTTTCCCACATCCATATCAATCCAACAATTGATCCATGATGCCATCACAGCCAGGGTGCTGGGTAGGTACAACTATGCAGAGAATAAACATAAGGGGAAAGTTTGTAGATTACAGTTTACTGTATTGGTCAATGACATAGGTTTTGAAAATAAAATGAGACTTCATGAATGTAGCAGATATATCCGAATACATTTGTGCTATTTTGCACAAAAAGAAAACCAGATGCCGTCACCTTCTGATCATTTTCCATAATGTCCACTGGTGGATAGAATTCTCCAATCGAATAGCAGGATTATAATATAGGATTCAGTGGGGAGGGCGGGGTTAGCATTTGAATTAAGCTATCTGGAACTCTATTTGATGACAGAAAGAAAGAAGTATGGAATGACGTCACTAACCTGCAGCACAAAGTAACTGATTCCACGTTTGAACGAAAAGGAGACCCCATGGCACGTCGGTACTTGTGTAAACTTTGTGTGCGGGCAATCATAGGCCGTGGCATGGGTAAGATTGAAACTGTCGAGATTGATACCATCGGGAATAATACGGGTGGGCACCTGACCCCAGATATATTGCCATTCTAACACAGAATCTCTCGAAGCTCTAATAGTGAAGTGACAGGTATGCTCATCCAGCGGATACCTCTACAACAATATGACAATAACATATATAGTGGTCAACGTCACGACTTTTTAAAATTTTTTGGAGCACATGAGTCCTTTTCGTGGGGTCCTTGATACCCATGTTTTGGACTTCTGGCGACGTCTGCCCTGGGTTTCAAAGCCAGGGTGGATTTCTTGCTTGCACTGTTTCTTGCCTGTGCACTACTCCTGCGACATATGCTGACTGTATAGAGGTCAGCATGGCAGCCGAGCCTTTTTGATCCACGTACTTGCAGAAATGTCCAAAAGCATTGGTGGTAGTTCGGGGCTCGAATCACGACTGTCAATGTCATAACTTTGTATTCAAGTGCTGCACAAAAATGGTCACGACAAAGTGTTTGGCTGAAGGTTTTTGAAATAATCTGATGTCAATAATGGGGTTTTCCCTAAATGGAATAGAACTTTCCTTGAATTCACTAACTTCAGAGAATCTGAGAAATCACTGAAGCATGAATGAAGTTCAATATAACGATCTGCTCTGCTGCATGTGTCTCTGTGGC
The DNA here is from genome assembly GCA_038406175.1 of Haplosyllis leylae. NCBI lineage: Eukaryota > Metazoa > Annelida > Polychaeta > Phyllodocida > Syllidae > Haplosyllis > Haplosyllis leylae. The sequence goes on along the minus strand of JBCAUG010641235.1, from coordinate 5,489 downwards.
AAAGTGGTAGAGTCTCTGTCTCTTACACAGGTGATAGTGGGTTCGAGTACAGCACAGCAATAATTTTTTCTAAATAATATTACTTTAAATTCACTGAATTCAGCAATTTCAGTGAAAACGTTTAGGGAAAATTCGACTGTCAGATAAAGTCTTACGATTCTGACCTGCGAGTTGAAGGGGCACCTCAGTTTGACTGTGATAATTCTTGCGTAAGAGACGAGACCATCTGAATAGACGTGGACCCTGGTGTTGGTATCACTCATGCCCACAGGATTCAGTGCTTCTGTATCCTTCTCCATCCTGCACATTTCATCACACATTTCAATCATTTGGAGGAAATAATTCTATTTTGGTTGATCTACTACCTGGACATCTGTCTTAGGTTTGAAACAAGCACAGTTAACTCAACATAAATTTGTTTAAGGAACAATCACTGCGTCTGAGGGCTGGGTCGCTTCAGACCAATGTCAGGGGGTGCCACAATGACCGAGGGCTAGAATTCTCCAGAATGTCTAGAATTCTCTAACACAGGCAAAAAAGCCAAAAAATCAAGAGAAACTTGCCTTTTCAGAGACCGGAGCAAGGAGCTTGTTTACACGACGGTCATGACACCTTCTTCCTGCCAGCGGTCTTGGTTGGCTCAACCCAGCCCGCAGCTACATACACAAGGCCTTGACGACAGGCTGGATGAGCCGCCAAAGACTGCTTGGCATTGAGCCAATTTGCCTTCGTGGCTCTCCGTGAGTGAGCTGGCCATCCCCGGGACAAAGTGTCATGGCTGCTGTGTAAACAAGCTCCGTGCTCCGGTCTCTGAAAAGGCAACATCCGAAGAAACTACAAGGCAGAATGGCTTGATTTTTTGCACAATAATTACATAGATTATTGTCTAAATCTTGACAAAGAATGAGGCCAATACCCCTGTCAGTTTCCTTGCAAATTGCCTTTTAGATACTGAAGTGAGGAGCTGCTCTTCCCAGTCTTTGTTGACTGAGACAAGGTGCTTTGAAAAATCTTGTGGTCTGGGCCATCAGAAACTGCCTTGGCGTGTTAGAATTGAGAATTAAACGTTCGCATCTTTGTTAAAAAAATCTGTCTAGAATTCTCAAAATTGCCCATTCCCCATGGTGTTAAAACCATTAGGGTCAGGGCTCCACTTATACTGAGCGATAGATTTTATTTTCGTTTTTGCTGTCACCGGGTGTAAATATCAAATTGGAAGTTTCTGAAAGCAGTTTTGCTGCCGTGTTCACTTTCTCTCAATGTAAGTTAATTGCCACACCGCAATGCGAATGTCGGAACCATTTTGTGTATATGTGTACATATTAACAGGCTTACGGAATGGTCACCACTTACGGAATGGTCACCACGGGAATCCAGATGTGTGTGACTTCGCCTGCCTTGAGCGTCAAATGAGTGAGATTCCCATGATCCTCTTGGACAAACTACAAGTAAATAATGCGGCTTTCACTAAAACAAATAGGAGCCATGATGTTCAGTTCATGTAACTCTGTCAAGCTAGATACAAGTGATAGTTCTTAGTGCAGTTGCAGTAGCAGATAAAACTATTCTGACCTTTAGTCTGGGATCACGCCACGTCTGAGAGAGGCGACATCTCATGACGTAATCCATAGTGACGTCACTCATGTCATACATGGCATCCACTCTTAGACTCAGCGTCACTTGAGTGGCGTTCTGTCCAGCCTGTGGAACTTCAGCGTTGTCATAGCCTGAAACATCAACAAAATGGAGGTATTCAACCCATCTTATCGAACTAAATGTGTGATGGATAAATTTTCACTGCAGCTTTTTTCTTCCACTACATTATAATATGGATATGAATTTCCGAATTTGGCTAAATCTGTGCTAAACCTGTGCTGAAAAACTACTCTACAAAGAATTTAATAAACGACAAAATATTTTGTCTATTTCCTTCTCAAATTACTGAAGCAGTCACATGTTCGACTACACAAATATGTTCACTGTTTCAATGATTTCACATGATAACGGGAGCAATTAGAATTCACAATGGTTAACATCAAGGGTGTAAAACTGAACGGGAGAGGATTGTATCAAGTCAAGTTTAGCTACAGGATGTTATGGATCCAGAATATCCCTCCGGTTCGCATAAAAAATACAAGTAGTCATGGCTCAATACGTAGGTGGACACGATTTGCTCTGACTCGCCTTACCTTGAAGGATATGCTTAAATAGCAGTTGCCTTGATGACAAGCCGGTCTCATTCTGAGGATCACACAACCTTCCGAACAGCAATACAAGTATAATCACTCTTCGACGCAGCATATACATTATCTATGACACCTAATGAGGAAAGGTAATGATTTCAGTCGCGTTTGTTGCTGTGTTTACAGGGAAGGGAAGCAAGTTTATGTCAAATGCAGTGGAAACCAATCAGACTGCCAAGGCTCCCCTCACCAACCATGTGCCTTTTTGGTGGCTCGTTAGAGTCATCTTATTGGTTGAGTCAGGTGGCCCTTAACATCCTGTCCCAGCCCTTAACATCTTTGGCAGTTTTATGAATATTAGGCCCACTTTAACTTTCAGTCATTGGTTAGAATTCATTTACACGAGAATGTTGTCATGACGTCATTTAGACTCAACGTGCCACCAATTTGGTCAACGACGCAACGTCATTTTTATTCTTCGTAGTGACATTTTTTGCACTTTGAAAACAACTCACGGATTACGGATATCATTCAGTAGCGGATCCAAGACAGCAAGATTAGATTAAATTTTCACCACTGGATTGTGACTTTGTCTTTATAAATTTGAAAATGAAGGGTTTTAGCCTATTACCAGATGACTCGCAGTACATGAATTTTTGATCCTGTTTACAAAACAATAATGTTTTGACATATTCACTTCTTTGTTTCTTTGACTCTTGTATCCGTAGTTTCGGCTTTATGTTTTTGTGTGGATGCAAAAGTTATTCTAAAGAATAAACATTAAATATTAGACAGCACATTAGAACATTAACAAATCAATGCTACTGTGTATTTAAACAAAACACTCCTTTTGCTTTTAATGCTACTCATGTAATGTATTCATGAAGATGTGTAGCTCTTTGCAACATGTTTGCTTTGTTATAATGTCATGGGGTCGACCAAAATCACATTTGTTAACCAAACAGTAACCACGGTAACCAATTACTTCCGGTGTGGTAATTTTAACCGACCCCCCACCCTTTTTAGGGTCCCCTGGACTATTGTGTGGTGTGAGCGGTACCCATTTTTCTAAGTGTTGAATTATTTTAAAAATCTTAATGTTTGATACTTGATTATTTTTAAAGAATAAACTATTGCTGTGACTTATATGGATAAAAGTCAAATTTTACCTTGTAATTAACATATGAAATGTGTTAAAAGTAAAATTGATTATTGTAAACATTTGAAAAATATGTCACTCCTGATTAATCATGTAACATTTGCAAAAACATTTGTCAATTGTTTTTTTCAAAAATTTTCTGTCAGGGGAGAAGGTAGAATGGTGCATTGAGCTAAAGGCTCCAGTGTTAGTTGTCTGCAGAGTTAGACTACTGTTCCTAAGGTGAAGGGAGCGGTCCATTATTTTTAGGAGGGGGCCCACTTGTTACTGGGGTTAGTCGGTAAACGATACTACACCAGTAACCAATAACTCCCGTTGGACAATTACTCCCAACAACCATTCATTTTCTGATTTGTGTGGACAACCCACATTTACACAGAAACAAGGTTTACCTGTATTGTTCTGACAGTCATTTTCCATAGTTTTGCTTAAAACAATTCTCAAACGATCTCACCTATTTCACCTATTTTCTCATAAGTTATTTACAAGCTGTCACCAACTATTACTTTGGGGACTTTTCTAAGTACCAGTCTAAACTTAGCTCCTTGCGGTCAGCAGTCAGAGCAAGGGTCTTTGCATCTCAGGGGGTGACAGCAGTTGTTCATGGGTGTTCATTCGTGCACTGGACCTAGTTGTGAGGAAGAAGCTTTAGTCTGTATCGCTGGGCAGGGCCTAAAGTTGGGGGGGGGGCTAAGAGTAGCTCCAGTACCTTTGCGGATGAAGAATACAAACATACAAACACTCAACTTAAGTACAGTCTTTGTTGTTGCTCCTGAGACTGGTTGTATGAAATATGCAATTGCAACAGGAAACAGTTAGTTCACAATCACTGGGGAGCTAGCGCTCACAATGCAGCAAACCTCCATCAGAAAAAATGAATTACACACAGAAATACTGGAACACACTGTAGCAATGGTCTACATGCAGGAAACACTATTAGATGATTCTACACACTAGATTGGTTGTACACACATGACTTGATACAGCTAAGAAACTCTGCAATACAAGAACAATCATAAATACAAGCTTAAAATGCAATACACAGTTACCTCCTTACATTTACTTGTACGGTTCTTTACAGACATCTTAGAATGATTTTTAAGTAACTTTAAGTAACAGGTTGTGTAAGGGGGGCTAGTCAACTCCTCCTGCCTTTGAGATCTGGAAAGTGTCTAAAATGGCTCAAATAGCCCAAACATGCAATTTGGCAGATCCATTGCAGGGAGCTAGGCTTAGCCCCTCTCACTACCTGAGAAATTCCTGCTGTTTGCTATTGGCACTTAACAGTCTGATGGTTGTCCTACTTTCATAGGGCATGCTTGCCTTTTATACCTACTACCTAACCACCAGCATACCAAGGCTATGACACAAAGTAGTCCCAAGGTCACCAAGGGGGGCTAGACAAAGGAGTGGAGCTATTTAGCACAGATTGTGGTTATTACAGGTAGAAGGGCACACTGTCTTGGTTTGTCACTAACCTCATCCAAATCACACCAGTGGGTAATTGTCTAGACTTGCAGGGGGCTGAGTAGGAATACAGTCTTAAATGTCACACTGCCATTGGCTGGAAGGATCATGCGATGGTCCTGACTGGCTGCTCCTAATGTGCATGCACCACCTTTACTGTGATTGGATAACTCGGGGGAACTGTGCATGATCATCACGTGATGGAAACATGACAGACTACAGGGGGCTAGACGAGTTGACATTGAAGTAAATTTTGACCACTTCTGGAGCATAAGCGCACAGTTTGCAGCTTAGCCCCTCGCTATCGCTTGCAGATCCACTTCAAACTGTTATATACAAAACGTAAATTAATATTAACTATACTCTATTGAAATGCATCCTGCATTATTATCTGAGAATATTCTAGTTGTGCCCATTGGCCCAATGTGGAGTCTGTTATTAGCAACGCATAAGGAGTGGACAATTGTTCAGTGTAGTAATTCGAATAACAGATGTGAACCTGGAAAAGTTGCAGATTTCTACCGTGGAGACAAACAAAACATTGAATTACATCCAGGAAAAATATGAGTAATTTTCCAATAAAACCCAAACCCCAATGCAACGAGAAAGTCCTCCTGCGTGAACGCAAGAGGCATACCGCCCGCTGCATAGCCGACCTATCCCCAGGGATTCATGTCCCC
>JBCAUG010641124.1:0-10779 GCA_038406175.1 Haplosyllis leylae | reverse complement strand
CCCCCCCCCCCCCCCCCCCCCCCCCCCCCCCCCCCCCCCCCCCCCCCCCCCTCTATTCCAATTTTTGCGTGGCCATGTTGGATTTGCAACATACAGAGCAATTCACTTTCATCGTAGCATGGTCTCCTTAGTTGATAAATCATAATTAGTATCACGTAATTGTGTCGACGTGTGAAGGGAAATATTGCAAAAAGAACAAAAAACAAAAACAAAATGGTTTTCAGCTTTCATCAAACTTAATAGTAATTTACTTTAGTTTTTGAAACTAAATTACTGAAGTTAGTAACTAGGTCCCTTTTCCGCCTGACCCTAAATTTTAATGTCGTAAGTTAAGATCAGTGGCCTCACAAAAGTGCATGTATATCCACAAAAGATTCTAAAAAAAGAAGTTAAGATTAATCTAAACAAATAATGATACATGGCGCCTCGGAAGTAAATTACTCTATATTTTGGAGAAAAGCCTCTGGAAATGAGAATTTATGATTTCCATGGCAGAAACATTTGACGGAAGATTAAGTCATTTCCTAGAGGCATGCGGCTTTGAATGACCCAACATGAAAAAGCTCTTACTCTTTAAACTTGAAATGAACAAGTTAGGACAATACTGCTTCAGATTCCTTATTCATATGAAGGGAGAAATAAAACCCTTCTTGGTGTCTTCCATGATTGTGGAAAGGCACAACAGACATAAATGGATATTGCTTAGAAAATGAAATTTTCAGAGAAACACTTACGCGAAATAACCCTGGAAATGTTTTGCGTGAAAAGCCATCGTATGATACATCAATCTTTTTTTTTTCCAAAATATATTGCTGTTTGTAATTTTCTTTCTGCATAACAACACTCTGACCTAGTTGCATGTTTTGGAAAATAACTACAATTACAACAATTAATGCAAGGATAGCTGTGCATTCCGGACGTGAAAAAGAAAAGATCTTAAGTTAGAAACAGGTTTCTGTGGCGGTGAATCATCTAGCCAAGGGCATCATAGTGATACATAGTGATTGATTCAGCTACTTTGAGACATTCAATGCTCAAACTGTATTAAAAGAACAGCCCCATTTAAATATGCCTTCGGGCCTTTGCCAAGACAGAGTGATCCCCAGTAAAGAGTTAGTTTTTCTCATGCTCTAGGTTAGCGAAATATGACACAATGTGTCTTCGTTTCCTAGACTTTAATGTAATTGTTGCCTTTTTGCTGGCTCGTTTCGAGTCAGTTTAGTGATGAAATGAGGAAGGCCAGAGAATTTGGGTACTACCAGTTTTGTGCCAATCAGCTAATTTGTTTGTCAGTGATCTCATGTTACTATCAGTGACGTAATTTTTGTACCAGCATTGTAAACATTCAATGTCCCAACATCATACTTTACCGTATTTGTTGTCAGCAAAAAATCCTCAGCCCGAAGTAGACTGTGAAAGTTCGCTTTTGTTTCTAGAAAGGACACTGTCGCACATACAAGTTACGTTCATTTACATATAAATTCTTCATAAATCTCAATTTAGTCAGATACATTGGTGATATTAACGTGTTAATGCTCTGGTGACATTGCAATGTATTAGGTTGACAAGTGTTATGGAAGTGAACCTGCTGGGCCAATCTAACTGATTAGGTAAAAGCTTGATGATGACATGGCTGTTTGACACAAATAATTAGGTTTCATTTGTAAGTTTGCTGCCAGGGATGTATTTCGCACTAATGATGGTAGCTGGGGAATAGCAGCTCACGAGAACGGTACATAACTTACATTATCTCATGCAAGCAGATGCCTATTCTTGAAATAATGTGTGTGTAAACTCAGAATGGTTTATTTATTACACGGCAAGGCGTCAAAAAATCTTCAGAAATAGACATAGACTCCACATAAAATATGGTTGAGCAACCGAGCTTGACCTATGTTTCGAAGTCCTATTTTATATTTAATAAGCACATGTAACATCAAGAATTTTAATTGATTGGTCTTTTCAAAAGAAAATAAGGAATTTCTCCATGTTGGACTCGCAGGTCGACTGAATCAATCCCCTAAAAAGGAGAGTCGTGTAAAAGCAGCATTGATGGAGTAGAAATACAACAGATGTTCGGTCTGTCGCTCAGTGATGGACATAATGAGATAATTGTGTCGTACATTAATGCGCCTTTACCTGCAGGTCATACTTAACATCAATCAGATCCCCTCATGTAACCTTCACTTTTTTCTGTTTACTAAATTGACCAATACAATTACTTACACACAAACAGGTCATAGTTTTTTTTTCATTGACAGGAAGGAAGGATATGAAGTAATAAGGCGTACCGGACCAATTCCAAGTGAAAATGTTGCAATGTGGATCTGAAGAATTTAAATCATCGTCAGAATCTTGAATGAATCATGATCATGTGCTGACCTTGAAATCATTGTTTTCTTGGAATTGTTTCGACTTTTTTGGAAATGGTCAATGCCATTTAAATGTAGGTTTCAGAAGTGACCTGAGTTGAAATGGCTCCTAAAATGATAGAGCAGCGAAACAACAGCATGTCCGAAGCCTTAGCTTGAAAAATATGTTTACTGTAGTACGGTTCTAATGGGGATCTTCAATCTGATGACTCACTTCTAGCCTGAAGGGAATTTCAGCCATACGCAGATTGATGAAGCTACTAAGAGACAGTCGAAGTCTCAACCGCATAGCAGAAAGACAAAAACTGTCCTCCATCGGGATACGTAGGAAATGTAACTTCCTTTTGTGATCAAGTGACGTATTGTAAGGTTAAAACTTACTTCATTTGCTTTGTACCTGAATGCATAGCCTTCAGAAGTCTACACGTGTAAATTACAAATAAATTAGACATTCATCATTCAGGAGAATCCAGCACAGTAGCGAAGCAAGGAGCCCAGGATATAGCATGAACCTGCTTTTTGCCATTGACTCTGTGAACTTCGTGATTAAGACCCCAGTTTCAATGGTGACATAGAAATCCCAAATCTAATCAGGGAAGTAATTAAGATTTATGTTTTAACTGACAACTTGAGTCGTAAGATGCCACCATTTCAGTTATGTACACCCGGGATGCGACATTCTTATGGTATTGAAAGCCCCAATTCCATTGAAACTGCAAACATTTGGTTGTTGCTTCGAGACATGATTACACCTCTTTCATTAGAGATTGGATGACAGAATATAGGTTTCGTTTTCGACAGCCTGGAGTAGTAAAACTTGCGCTGTTCCTGTGGAAAACATTGAAATACAAAGCGAACATAAAATCTTGAATTGTGTCCAGCAGCAGTGTAAAATTTAAATGACTTGTTTTACATTTGTTCTAATTGTTGTTCCTATGCATTTTATGTGAAACTCCATTTTGCTGTTTATGAGAACAAATATGTCAAAACAATTCTGGAGAATGCTTGTATTTTGTCGTTCAAAATTAGCCTCACCTATATCCTTTTGGAAAACACGGACATCGTTTTAAACGGCTGCCAGTTGCTGTAACACCCGGAAGGAACTTCAAAAGAATCTGACATTTGCGACAGTATCAAAGAATTCTGATATCAGTTTACAATGGTCGTCTATGAGAAAAGAACACGGAGCAAAACTGGGGAGAGTTGTCTGCATAATAATATTGGAGAAATATACTTGATTATGGATAGATCCCACTGATGTCTTAGTTTTTACAGTATACCCAGGGATGGATCAGATGTTCACAGATTACACAACAAGAAGTTAGGAAAAATGTTGAAAATGGCAAAAAATGCATGCCATTTATTTACTTCCTGTTGGGTAATCTGTGAATATCTGATCCATCCCTGGGTATACTGTAAAAACTAAGACGTCAGTGGGATCTATCCATAATCAAGTATATTTCTGCAATATTAATTGTCAGACAACTCTCCCCAGTTCTTCTATATCATTGGAAATATCTTTTCTCATAGACTTCCATGGAGGCCTCTGATCAGAATTCTTTGCAACTGTCGCAAATGTCAAAATCTTTTGAAGTTCCTTCAGGATGTGCAAGGACAACAAACCACATCTGGTGTTGTTTCCGCGTGTTACAATAACTTTAGGTAAAGATAATTGAACAAGTGATTTAATTTATTTCTCAACTGATGCTTAACAAGTAGGTTTTCTTGACCGTTTGTAACAAAGCACTCAGCAGCTCCATTTATAGGAATGCAAATGTACATCAGGCTATGTCAGTTGTGCCTACAAACATAATAGTAAATGTCCCCCTGGTAGTGATTAGTCTTCATCAGATGTTCACGGATACCAGACTAGAATCCTTAATTAGTTTTCAATGAAGATTCATGTTCTAAAAAGCAGGTCTTCTGTTTTACAAGCAGTTTGCTCTCTAACATCTTTGCTTTTGTTGAGAGATTGGCATCCTTTGTTACATTGCCCTGTATCTTGATCAATTTTCATGATTTTCTTCAGAAAACAGATTCAACAGAGGACATTATAGATTAAAGCATCTCAGATCTAAATAAATATACGACTCAAGTGTCTGGTACAATCACATCCATTTAGTCTCTTGTAATCAAGTGATGGGCCTTTACTTTTACTCCTTTTAGCCTTGATTTCTTTAATGGACTATTGATCATATAACATAGTGCTTTTTGTCACCCAGAGAGAAACCATTGTCAGGATTAGAGACACTTATTTGCTGCAGATTTGATTATGGGCAGAAAACATGAAAAGCTGCTCAAGTTAACTAAAAGGAGACACTGAGGTCGAAATGGATGGGGCACTGTCAGTATAGTTGGTTCATTCTACAGAGGTCTCAATAACTTGCGTCTGAAACATGGTGGCTGGTGATACTTTATAACGTCTTTAATTATTGCTCATGTTTACAATTATTATTGCTGGCTCGTTAGCGTCAGCTTATTGATTACTATGAGCTCCCCGGATGATATGGGGACAGGGTGAAGGGGAGCATTTAGCAGTTTTATGACAATGAGACCTAGTATATTTACGTGTGTTTGGTCAATATGGGGTGATGGGGATCCAACCAATCAGGATAAAGTATAGAACAGGTCTGGGGAGAGTCTGGGAATGGTCTGGGGAGAGTCCAGGGAAGGTCTGGGGAGAGTCTGGGGAAGGTCCGGGGAAGGTCTGGGGAAGGTCCGAGGAGAGTACGGGGAGTCTTACAACCTGATCAATTTCTGACGAATTTTAACACAGGTTATTATACAAATCAATGAGCCTCGGTCCCAAGGATATTAGTTATTTTACATTATTTCCATCACCATTTGAAAATGGACCCCAGTATTTTTGCTAATATATCTCTTGTGGTACTTTCTGGTGCAGTCAATTAGAATTTTTCTCAGATTAATTTTTCTCAGATTAAGGAAACGATACAAACTATTGAGTCTCTCGATAGATTCCGAGATTTAGTGATCTAGTTCTGTCATGTCTGCAGAACAAGGAATCTTCTTTGTTGAGCAAGATCTAAGACGTGTCCAATTTGTAAAACATTTTAGTGAAAACAAGTGGGTTAATGGTTGGATATGTATGATACACCGATTATCCACCACCATGATGTTTCACAGCTTGTTTTTAATGTTGTGAATATTTTGTTCATCGAAGCAGAAGCATTTCTTATATGATGTCAATTGATATATCAGAAGGTGTAAAACCAGCCATGTCTCAGAGGATATATTGGATCAAAAACAACAGGTGTCAATTACTCAGGAAAGTGAAATCACCTAAAGAAAAACTGTTGGTTTCCTTGTCTTATGGTATTTGATGAAAACAGTTTCCCAAAAGCTATAGACAATTAGAGACTGAAAGATCAATTAAAAAGGTGGTGATACGCAAGTCAATAATTTGACAGTGGATGGAAGACAAATCGATGATTCGAAAGAAGAAGAAACTCCTGCAAATCATCAAGCTTATCATGGTTGTCTAGCCACTTGAGTAACACACAAATGGCATAACATTTCACAGTCTTCTGACATTTTGTCATATGACTCAACGACTGAACCGATAACTTCATATGGACCCTTGTTATTTTCGGTTAATATCATGATGACATTGTTGGTATGGAAACAACAGCAAACATTAATAAGGTTGATCTTTTAATTAAAATTTGTACCTGAGTGAACAGCTTTGTGTACTTTAATATCAGAGGATAATGATAACAATGCTTGAAGCAGAAACTATTCTTGCAAAGGAGACATTTGATGCCGTTTTTAAGTTCATCTTGACAATATTTTTCCGGTGGCGTTGTACCGAATGCACTTTCGATCGTTTGCGTGATTCATTACTTGTGAAGAAGTGAAAAATAATGCTCATGCAAAGGCATGGTAAGATAATACGAAAACTGGCCTGAGATGATAGTAAAAGCGAAAAAACTTTTGCAACTGCTTAAAATGTAAAAGAAAGGATATTAAAATTACGCAGTGGAGTTTCTCAATTGGTGTAAGATCATTTCCAATTGGTATCATTCCTTGTTCCAGACTTGAAAGAATTCTAGACCTACAACTGACATGGAACTCAGTCCACTGCGACTTGGGGGTCCTTGTTAACAGTAGAAACGTTCAGACTTTCCAATGTTTCCTTCTGTTCACTTCATGTCGCAGTGGTCCTCTGAGAATTTCCCCTCAAAATACTCTGACATTTACAACTTTTAAGACGTCTGTAAGCCATAGTTAGTTGGCAAAATGGAATTTCTTGGGGAAACTAATATGTAAAACAAACCTTAAAATGCTGGATTCAATTGAATCAATTCAATTAAAAACCATTGTGTTATTCGCACATGCAAGCTTAAGGTGCCTTATAACTTTTTAAAAGTTTAAACACATTTTATATTTAAGTTTTAAATGATAGAATCTTTGTAGATGTGAGGGTTCTTGATGAGTCATCTCTCTTTGAACTTTTGATATCAACTTAATTTCCCCTTGTAATGAAGTGAAACAGGGATGCTATCAAAAGGTAATAACCTTGATCTCCAACTCAAAGCCAAACAAAAATGAACAGATTCTATTACTAACGATCCAAACTTAAAAAGTACAAGGAATACCTTTGAAAGAAACTTTTAGCTTGTGAGTCAAGTCTTGTCAACTGTTGCACTAATGCAACTTCCTCACTAAGTTAAAGTTTTTGACAAAGTTCTTCTCTATATGGTTGAAATTGACGTTCGTTATAAATATTGTATTAACTAGAAAAATGTGGGTTGAAAAGAAGCATGTCAAAGTAGAATTGGCCGTGAGTTATAATGCACTGAAGAACAGATTTTCCTCTTGTTCCGGAAAGAGGGAACCAGTGTTGGCATTAACTCTGTCATAACACAGAATGGTAGATTTCAAGATTGCAATCATCCACAAAACAATAGATTACCACCAACTTTCTTTACTAGGGTAACACTTTCTTGATTTACACTGTTCCTACGTAGTCAGTAATGAATGACTGCAGTTCAAGAGTAGTGCGATAAATAGGTACGAGCAGAATGCCCAAAGGGAATCGTTCAGACAAGCAATGTCCAGCAGTGAGCTGACTCTGTAGAGTCAAGAAAAAGAGAATGACTAGTTTTGTATGTTTGTTTCATTTTGACTTGCTCAATGTCCAATCGTTAAGTTTACCATTGTGGGCACTGATTACAAAATAACCAATTGTGATTCGAGAAACCAAGAAAGATCTTTCATTGTTCTGAAAATCAGACATCTCTTTCCTGAAAATTTGATTACTGAAGAGATGGAGAGCAATTATATTATTCATCGATGACAAAAAAGTTCATTACGTTTACCTTTGATCCGATTTCTAAACCAATTATTTTCATGCTCACTGCGCAATAGAAAAAAGACATTTTGGGAGCTCATTTACAACTTCCGCACTGCTCTGATTGTTAGGAATATTGTACCGATACAAATAAAAGTGCACAATTATTCCAGAACATCAAGTAACTTCTAATTATAGTTTGTTTTCCAAGGTGAAGCACTGTTAAATGGATCTGTCTTTACAATGGGCTGTGCTATTCGGAAACCCTCAAAGGATTGATTAGGTGAGAATTATAGATTGCACACAGTAGCGAACTATTGTCCTTTTTTGAGTAAATTGGCACGAATTATGAAGTCATGGATTATTCTCTGTGTTTCTGTTCTACGTTATTTGACAATGTTCTTTCTTATATACTTCACACAATTGGACATTTCTCTTATCCTAAGGTTGGAATAGTGTACTTTATACTGAAATGAACATTTCCTTGAAAATTAACCCCCATGGTTCCCAGAAGAAAAGTTGTTTTCAAGTTTTTTCCTCAGATGCAGCAACGACGAGAACAGTTGTGGTTCGTTGTTCGGCCGGCAAAAATGAATTTCTTTACAATAATCTTTGTACTGTTTTGTCAAGAATGTTTGGTCCAGGTCACATATTGAGCATTTTTAAAAGTGATATATTTTGTGTAAGCTCATATTTTCAATCCTTGATAACTAGAGTCAAAATTCTTTTCTAAGGAATCGAAAAGAAGCGTCATCCAATGAGCAATCGCACAATAAATAGTAGTAAAATAGATAGTAAAAGACCAGCTGTAAGACACTATTTGATCTACACATTTTTCAATGCAATGATCTTTTAAAAATACTTTTGTCAAATTGTTTTGCTGTTCAGCGTGCTCGCTTCAGCATATTGCCCTTTCAGTTACTAGATGCCACAGCTCGGTTGCCATGCAAATGACTCTGCGTCATGTGTTTTGCTTTATGGAATTCGCTTTTGGCCTGAAAATACTTGATTTTATTGACGCAATAAGCTGGCACTTATGTCCTATTCAAATGTCAAGTGAAACAGGAAGTTCTGGAGTTGAAGATGTCATTTACTATATTAAGTAACCTTTTAAGCTGTCAAGGTATTTCCTTCAAAAGATTTTGCTTATGCTGTAGATGCATTTATGTCATGTCTTTAAATATGTAAAAACACATAAAACAGTTAAACATGTCTCGAAGGGCGATGCACTCCCAGGTTCCATGGAAATGTGTCTGTGTAGAAATGATAGCTTCGGCGGGTCAAAAGGTAACTCTCATAATTAAAGAAACATCCTAAACATATGTCATAAACAAAGAGAAGCAAAATTCCAGTTGACAGATAACCCAATACATTTACCTCCAAGGGTGCAAATAACTGAATTGTTTTTGCTTGACTTGCTGTGAAATAGTTATATCCACTTAGATATATCTCTGATATCCATAACAATATATTTCGACATATATCTTCCATGTCTCACTGCAAACAAATCCACTGAAAGATACTTGAATCATGGAGAAGACCTATATGTTTTATCAGGCAAAAGAAGATGAATATGAATTTCACAGATGTTGCTAGATGTCTCACTTTCTTTTCAATGTGTGTACGAGAAATAGTACTGTGGGTCATTTTATATCATGTGTATCATAATTACAGTGTGGTTGGGTTTCACAGAAAACTCTCGGTGACTCTGCTATGCATATCTTAAATGATGGTTCGGTTCCATTGTTTCAACACGTGGACCAAATGATCTAAATACAGGCATTTCTCATGGGTCTCCACAAATTAAATTTTTCACAGAAGATAATGATTTCAAATCAATATTTGCATTTGCATAGTTTGCAAAAAATACACCACCCCCTCTTCCTCCACCGCAATGAAACAGGGAATTCCATGGCTCCTCGTATTAATGAGGAAAACGCAATCCATCATGTGTGTTGACAAGTCGCTTCTTTATTGTGTGCTTCCTCCTTCTTATTACCCGTCACAGATGTTGCGTACCGTAATCAATTGTTGATCCATTTGCATTCCACTACGTTCATAATGCAAAATTCTTGATATCCGTAAATCATAAAAATTATTTCCACAGCTAATTTTATTACAAGACGTTTATTCCACGAGAGAAGACGTGCAAAGCTCCTAAGGTTAATTACAAGAAGTTTTACAGAACTAGCAAGTGGAAATCATCTTTCCATTTTATATTCATCACATCAAAAGTTTCAACCGTCTTGTATACAATAATTTTAATTTGGAGTATTTGGAAATTTTAAAATGTGTTGAACCAATCCATAATGTTGAATAACTTCGCTAAAATAAGATGATTTCTCCAAGTGAATTAATACTTATGGCCACAGGCTAAAATCAAGATATCGATTTACAAAGGATTTGTCATCCGGAATTCTTAAAGTCTCCAATATCACAAGTGTGGAAATCTCATATTTTTGTCCTTAAGTACACTGGATTAGTGGTGGATTAGGAACCACTTTACACTGGATGCAGCAGAGATACGGATTGTAAGAGGATCGTAATTACTAAGCAGCAAAAACAGTAATAAAACCCCATTTATTTCAGTTTTTAATCAGGTTTGAAAATTATGCCTCCAGGGTAAACTTTGTCATTCCAGGCTCTTGTTACCTCCTAGCAAAGGGACTTTCTGGAGAACTTCATCATTTGAGGGAAAAAGTGAAACTGCGATGCTTGAATTTGGCTCTTTTAAAGTACTTGAATGTTGAAAGTAGGAAAATCGGAATGGAATTTCCCAGAGTGCCGAGTTACTTTTCTGCTCGCTCTTGTAAAGTTGTCAAGCAGTGACTGGAATTTTAATATTTTTCAATATTAAAATGAACTGATTTGATAGGGTACCAAAACTTCTACAATGTAGTGAAATTTCACAAAACTTCAGACTGAAAATATACCGTTATTTGTGTTCATTTCTGACAATTAAAAGTTGCAGTAAGAAAGAAAAATTAATTAAAAACACAAATTATTCATCAGACTTTACTCTGAAAGCGGCTAGAATCCCAAAGTTGCGTAGCACGTAGTAATCATGTAAATACTGTGGTATGTTATCAGTGGAAA
>JBCAUG010641013.1:0-13982 GCA_038406175.1 Haplosyllis leylae | reverse complement strand
TATTTTTCTTGGGGGACATAATTCCCCGGGGATAGGTCGGCTACGCAGCGGGCGGTATGCCTCTTGCGTTCACGCAGAAGGACTTTCTTGTATTTGAGAAATTATTAATGAAAAACTAATTTCATTGACTGATTCATTGTAGAAATTGTATTTTATTGAACGGACGCCACTCACGAAATATTTTATCACGACTGACCGAGAATCAGCAACTGGAATTTTAGTTCCCTGTTTTGAGACAAAGGTACCATTGGAGAGAAAATCACGAAACAAGATCATACATAAAATGCTTGAGTGTTTTTTTAATTAAACGTACTTCAAGAAGGGATACATAGATTGAAAGGGTGAGGTGTACACAAAATCTTAAACTTTATTTGTATCAATCAGGATTTTCGCTCAATGGCAATGGGAAATTTATTTTATGTTGCGTATTTTAACATTGTAATTTGGTGTCTTTTGGCATTTAATTCAGGAAATACTAATCAAGCTGAGGGTATGTAAATTTTAACTTATTCCTAAATAACAATAAAGTGCGCATCAGCAAATGTGTCAAATATGTCAGCGGTTTTCGTGTACAATTCTCGAGATTTGACAGAAACAAATCTATATTTTTAGGGATTATTTTGGGAATATCAGTGTTTTGACCAATAAGTAGCTGACGTTTCAATAAAATGTTGATCTAAATTGGTCTGATTTCTGCCTTCAAATACGAATAGAAAATCTTCATATTTGGATCTGACTGATCAGGAAGAGATGGTCTCATCTGGGAGACCCTGAATTTTACTAACATCACATTGTACAAAAATTACTCATATTTGTTAATGGCTTTCAAATTTTCGTTGCTGTAATTGTACAGACTATAAAAGGTAAAATCGAGAAACTTTGGATTTGTCATCAGGACATGTTTCTGGACTAAGTCAATCAATCAAATTAGAATACTGATGTTGGACATTTGAAGGGTACATAAATTTAAATTACAAAATTCTACAACGTTTTATTGACACCATCCAGGTCATTCATGGATGTGGTATTTCAACGAAATAATATTAATTATTTAGGACTTGTAAGACTGTGGTATTAACAGTATAATTTTTTGAAACAGGTTGCCGTGAGATTTACTTGCTGAAAAATATCACGGATTCTTTCAAAGGTAAGATGATCAAGATACTGAGAAAACTACACTGCCCACAGAAAGATTGTCACCTTGTCAAAGCCTCTAACTCAATACAGTCTGTAATTAGTCTGTACCTCAAAGACAAAATCCTTTGATCTAATTAAAATTAAGGTGTGTAAAATCAATTTTTTTCCCTTTTGAAATACATGTATTATACCAAAAAGTAGTAACATTTTTGACAAAAAGACGTTTGGGGTTTTCTGTAATTCGTCATTTTCCGGCAAATCCTGGCAGAATACTACTAGCATTGACATTCAATGGTCGCAACCCATTGAATGTCAATGCTGGCAGAATTCTGTCAGGATTTGCCCAAAAATGAGTGAATTCTAGAAAAACTTGATTGTTTTACTGTTTTGACATTTTAATTGAATTTTAACACTAAAACTCAAACTTAAAAGAACTTTGAGTACTAAAAGATCTACAAGTGAACTTGAAACAAATAGAACAAATTGTAACAACAGTAAAAATGAAGTCATCAATCAAATAGTTCCAGATTTTTGTTTTTCCTTCAGCATCCTGTTCGGTGCTCACTATTCCCTGCAGTGGTCTTTTTGCTGTGTCTTCTAATTGCCAGAAGTACATTCAGTGCGCGCACAGAAGAATATTTGAATGTACTTGCTCTTCGGGGACCAGGTAGTGCTGGATATGATACTCACTTCGCAATTGAATTGTTATTCTATAAAACATCTTGGCAAATAAAACGCACAAAAATCTTGAACAGATATGACCAAAAAGCAGGAACGTGTATTCATGATTATGAGGCAAACTGCGCATGTCCCCCGGACAATACAACCGATCCATCTGGGACAACTAGCTCACCTGACGCATCAGTACAAGGACAAACCACAGGTAATTTATCTGTCTCTCTGTTGCTTGGTCTATCTTTAATCATTGGTGAATGCGCCCCCTCCCCCAGAAAGATTGCCGAGCGATCATTCTTTCTTTCATTTTTATAACAGTGAGCAGTGAAAAGTATTTTATTTTAGAAGAAAACGATTCCACGAACACCATAATCGTTGCTGTTGTTATCTCGCTCGTTGCACTGGTCGCGATAATAGTTCTGGCCGTTTATTTCTTCATCAGGCGACGGAGGGAGATTGAAAGGTGTGCTTTTCCGTAATTCTGTTCACTTTTTTTTTTCATTTAACTTACCCAGTAAAAAATTATTAGAACTTTCATTAAGACATAACTAAACTTTTCGTTTTGGATGCCATATTTGAAAACAATGATGGAATTATTTATATCATCAGGGAAAAGCTGAAGGCGCAGTTCGGTGATCCGTATTACATCAGTGTCTGTGAGACATACGCTTCTATTGATGACACTAAGGTAAACGGCTGATAATATGGCATATTCGAGTTTTTCTGAAATATACAAAGTTTGCAATGTTGTCAGTTTTGTATTGCTTAAATTAAACCAGACAAAGTTATCTTTCACATTAAATCTAAATTTAATATGAAATGGCAAATTTTAATTTACATTACAATTGATTCAGCTGATTACCATTTCCAGCTTATGATAAACAAAATTGCCAACATTGCCAACTTAGTACTTTAGAGAAAAACTCTGTAGTTATGTTGAAAAATTTAAAAAGACCAACGTAAAATTAAAATGTCCCAAGTTGATATATGCTCAAACACGACGAATTCAGCAACAAAAAAGTTCAGAAGCTAATTTTGAAAATGGGGTATGTTCTCCAAAAATCAGCAGAAAGTTATGCTTATCCTCAGGTGCCAGATGGTGTTGCTCCCCCGGTTCCACATCGTGACTATATTACGTCAACCGAAGAAGTCATATACGACAACAAAGAAACCACAGAAACCAATCAACCATGTGAATGCCCCGACATAAAAGAAGAATCTAGTAGCCCCGACACAAAGGAAGTTGAGGGCGACACGAAAGACGAGAAATGTATGGAAAGTAATGCTTCCAATATTTGTGCCAATACAGAGTAATAATTTATATTACCACTTCGTTATGTTATCGCAGACTAGTGATATCGCTTCCGAGCTCGGAAAATGGACAGTCATGAAAATGCAAACAATAAGTAATTTCATAAATCAGGTGGGAATTTATTGTGAACACAGTAATTGTCAAAAACAATTAAAATGTTTTACACACCGTATTTCTTAAAGATAGTGCGCTGAAAGCTTTTAATTTGACCATTTTCCCACATAGCTGGGTCAACTGATACTTAAAATGTTGGCAGTATATAATTGTTCATCTGTGAGCACTATTTCAAAGAATACGGTAAAAGGGTTATTTGGTCGATACGTGTTTGCTAAACAAAGTTAAATGGAATTAGTTCTTGAATAGTTCGCAGTTGAATGGTTTTCTATTGCACTTGTTCATTTGTTATTTTGTAACATGGGTAATTAATGAACAAAAGCACAGCAACAGTGCAAAAATATGGAACAGAATATTATTATTTTACAGTTTTATCTGTAATACTCGAACAATTTTTTAATATCTAATTCGAGTTTTTTGTGAGTTGAAAACTAAATACGTTTCTTATTTTTCGTCGAATGATTTGCAAACGAGAAAAAATTCGTAAAGACATGGATTGACTTCTGTGAAAAAAACAAAACAAACTCATATACATCATGTTTCTCTACACTATAACATGTAAATAAATAACAAAATGTATACATGTAGTGGAATGGATTACAGTAAGTACGATTCCGAACAAATAAAATTTTGGTAAAATATCTGAACATTATATTTCCATTAAATAGAATGTACCATTTTGGTGAGTTTCAAACTCATACATTATTATTACTCAACAACCTCTGAGTAATGTAACTAAAATATAATGTATAAAAATACTATTTTTAGTACCATTTATAAAACACAGAACACTGGAACCGATGCATGGACCACTGAAATACACTACGAGGTTAGCTTTATTGAGTGCAGAGAGCGGGGGATGATCTCAGCACCCTAGAGCGAGCTATCACTTATTACACAAACTGCTGCAGAGTCCCACACACGAAGGAGAAAATAACTCGTACTTAAAAATCCCACCTCTTGACAGAACGCACGGCAGTCAGTAATAAGGGAGTGCATCTTGCTCTTTGACGCTCCCAACAGACATTACTTACGTAACTCTAAAAATAAAGCACCAAAGTCGTGAAATACAACACCCAATCAATACTATGTTTTATACATAGATAACTCTTTTCCATTACAACACTTTTAACGAAGTAATACCACAGCTTTAGTGAAATTTCAAAGACTAGTTTTAATACACAAGTACACACTGACATAATCCAAAAGACTCAAGTTACAAGTAACTGCAAAATAGTAATTTAAAACATTACTTTTGTCTGCTGTTTACTTGACAGGTAAAGCAACTCATTTCATAACAACAGATTTATCTACAACTATATACAGATGTCATGCATTTCTACCAGTAGCAAATCCGTATCATTGTAATAGACAGAACCTCTCTTTAAGCTCCTCCTTGGTTTTCCCTACGGAAAAATATTCACGAATTTAAGTTATTATGAAAAAAGTATCATTACATCTTGTCAAAGGACCTGTGGTGCCGACACAATATTTAGTTGGGGCGTTTGGGACTGAACATTAGAAGTTTTGTACAACATATTAAAAATAAACTTTACTAGGATGGTCCAGAACAACCTTGTGAAATATCATCTTATCTTGGGACAAATTAATATCGGGTAAATTAGTAGGCGAGTAAAATATTTTGAACACGAAACGTTAAATTTGTAAGAATCAAAACACGGGAGTAAAAACCTTTTTCCCGTTCAATGGGAAAAACAATTAATATTTTAAGCGCAGGGCATGAGCCTCACACAAGATCGAATATGTACACAAAATGTCTATTCCGTGTAAATTTACACAATTTATGAAATATACAATTGTTATAAACAAGAATGCCTGCCAGCATTGTCTCGCACTACACATTCGTAATAGTTGCTTAGAAGGTGTGTGGAATACCTAAAATAACCAAATATTATTTCTTTTAAACCAGATGTCTAGCTCCACTATTTAAGGAACTAGGGCTATTCTTGTGTCAAAATTACTTGGGATGTCCTAAAACACATTTTGGTGAAAATTTTCAAATCTGACAAAATTTGCTAATTTCGGTTGCTACCCACAACCAACTAACCAACCATATGGACCCAAAACTGAGAAGATGAGACACTCCATTCTTTAGCGCCGGCGAGACTTAAAAAACCGGACTCATTCTTTGTCGTTTCGCGAAAACTGATACACAGCACCCTGTAGACGTATTGGTGGTTTGTATTGCTCAATTTTTAAACACTATGCGCTGTTTCTTTTTCCACACTAGTAAATTTTAATAAAATTCTGTTTGGGGGTTCAACATTGAATAAAACTGTACAAAACAATGAATATACATATCCAGATTTCTGTACCATTAAAGAATGAAAAGTGAATAATCAAAGAATCGTTTTAATGATGACCATGTGGATTTTTTTCCACATTCAAGGGTATTACAATTCCACGTGTATTATACGTTTCAAATGCGTTACCTGACCTGCAGATTTTCTTATATGTACAACGGAATTTCCAAACTTTTTAATCAGCCTACACATTACAAGTCTGAAATTTTAACAAGGAAAGGGATCCTATCTTTTCCCAACTCAAGACAGTAAACATATCCTATTAGTACAGACAACAGAGAAATTCATTAACCAGTTAATAATGGATGCTGCATTTGGACAAAACACTTACACCATACAAAAATATGTATATTTTTTGCTTTCATGTGATTATTCAGCGTAATGATTATTTAAACCTGGGTGCAGGCATCGGAGTAAAGTTTGAGGTGTTTCTTGGACCACTGGGGCGTGAAACTCTGTTACCATAACCTAAAAGTAAAAGTTAAAATAAAACCGTGGAGCAGTCAAGAAAGGCAACGTGACATAAATCTGTAAATAATTGTACAAAAGTTTTAAAATGAAATGTATTTATTAAATCTTTCTAAAGAATTAATTTTCACATAATCTTTTAACGATAAACTTGGTTGTATTAAGTTTTCATGTATCCAAGGAAAAAGCTATACAGGATACTGTCGAAAAACGTGCATTCAAACGATTTTCAATTATCAAAGTTGCAAAAAGAACAATACTTACTGATGTCTTTGTCTTTGAAAATTACCACTGCCGGTGTGGTGGGGGTCTTCTCGTTTGGTATAGGAAAAGCACTTGCACCAAATGCCTGTTGAACCTAGAAGAACAAAGGTTTTCTTTTCAAATAATGATAACTTAAAGCCCTGTGAATCGCTATTCACAAAGACGACAGAGTATCGGAGGTCTACGTGTACGTATGTGTACTCTTTGTAAACTATTTTCCATACTATAAGTAATAAAAAACTTATACTGCATATCAAGTTGGGCTTTTGATATTGGTTTTTTAAGAAAACGATCTTTCACTTTGGTGTGTATTCTGTACGGAATGTCAAGAACATGAATAGTTTTTCATGTCTTACTAACTTTCTT
The DNA here is from genome assembly GCA_038406175.1 of Haplosyllis leylae. Lineage (NCBI taxonomy): Eukaryota > Metazoa > Annelida > Polychaeta > Phyllodocida > Syllidae > Haplosyllis > Haplosyllis leylae. The sequence continues at coordinate 7,322 of JBCAUG010641013.1, read as the reverse complement.
CTTAAAAACACGGCCGAGCGTTCTTACAGCACCAGCAGTTGATTTTATAAGGTCATCAGGTATATCAGGTAGCTGGTTTGTAATACTCTCTTCTGAAACAGAAATGATGTAAACGTCAACCATGAAAAAAATTCTGTTTTAGTTCCTTATTATTAAGAAGATTTCCATAGCTTTGCCTATTCATGATATATCTAAATGTCACGTCTAATAATCGGATTTGTTTCTGTAAATCAAGTGTTATTTACCCGAACTTGATTCGTACGTTCTAGTAGTTTTAGGCGGAACTGCCGGAGCTTCATCACTGTCAGTCGACTACAAAATATATTCTTCCATTAAGTAGATACCGATCCTGCTTCAAGTACATGTTCTGAAGAACACGACAGTAAGAAGTTGCATTTTTTGACACTATTGCTTTGCTATTTATAATGGTAACGCTAAGAAGATACAGCCTCAGTTATTTTCCAAATTTTATCCACACAAGTAATATACTTGAGATAAAACAGGAAGGCAAATCAAAATGCGTGGGTGTAAAGACTTCGCGAGATCTAGTATGTTGTCACGAATTTTCAAGGTGCAAATTTCATCGCAATACTCATCAAAAGTAACAGGATAATTGGTTACCTCTTGATTGATTGTCGATATATGTGCCTTAGCTCCTACATTAGCATACACATCTTCAGCTGACGACCCAGAACTACCAGTGTCAGGTCTTCTGTGGCTTGCAGGATGGAGCCTGTGTCCATCCTCTGACAAACCTACAGAACTGTTTTGCACAGTTACAGGCTCGTAGACTCCTTCTTCTGGTAGAACCTCGATATCCTCATAATCTTTGTTGAAAACATTCGTTGATTGCGTTGACGACTTTGGCTTTCGCGGAGGTTTCGCTGGGACTTTAGTTGGCACCTTTTTACCCCCTGGTTGTGCACCCTGGTGGAGAGTTTTTGGCTTTGCCCCGGCTGACCCGGAAGAATGTTCATTTTGTTGAGACTCTGTTAATATCTTCTGGGCTGCAGCTTGTAATGGATTACGAGCTTCATTTGGGTCAACATAGGTATACCCACTCTGACTAGGCCACGTCGATGGCCTCACTATCCCCTCCGTTTCCCCGTATGCTTCCGCGTAAACATATTCCGACTGTTCCTGGTTGCCGCCCTGGAACCCAATATTATTTCCATGGGGTTTAGGGGGCTCCACGTCCACATACTCTCCGTAATCAAAACCCTGTTGTTTACCCGATAATTTTCTTCGCTCAGCAGGCTTTGGCGTCGTTTTCACTGGACTCGTTTTGGAATGTGTTTTATTACTAAACAGCTTATGAGCACTTTCTTCTGATATGCTTCTGTTCAGTTCTGAGACAATGTCATGTATTTTCTTCGGACTCGTAATATGACTATTCTTTACACCGTCTACATTCGTTGGCACATTACGGAGCTGATCATCAGGTCGCGATGACGTTGAATAGACCGGATTGTCCTCAAATACAACATCGTCCACTTCAGCGTCGCTACCCTCTTCAGGACTGGGTACAGACATTTCGATGTCGTCCGTACTCGTCTCAAGTTCGTGTGATCCCGGTAGTCTTACAACTCTATGACTAGTAACCCCTGTCAGGGGAGATAGATGACCTTTATCCTGACGAAAAAGGTTCTGTTGGTTATCAAAAACTTGTGTAACTGTCTTATCTTTAAACGTATGCTGTTGTTGATACGAGACTTGACTGTCTCCTTTACTGCTGATATGTATGTTAGTTACGTGACTTGAGAGTTCCAATTCCTCGCCAGATGGAGGTACTGTCCCTTGAACTCCACTCACATTAGAACTGTATCCGGATTCTGCTGAATGAGAGCTGCATGACAGCATATCCGATTTTGAACTTTCCGGCACAAGGCTGTCCCCATCAGTGACGGTTATTTTGGTGGGGGATGGCGGTACGTTGCTGTCGAGATCTTCTAGTTCAAAGGAGAATTTTGTCTCCAATGTTGGTGTGGCACAGGTGAGCTGCGAAGCTGCAAAAACGAAAAATACAAATCAATGTATTTTTTGATGAGGAAGATAAAGTTCGCACAATAATCCATTTGCCACAATACCTTCCTGTAGCACAAAACTGACCGTGGTTGATGTAGCATTAATAGTCTGTCAAGGTTTCCAAAAGGAGCAAGGAAAAGTCTAAGAAATTATGCATTACGTAGGAGGAACAACTTGTTCTTCAACATCAAACAATATAATCCAACTTAGTGTCAGATTCCCAGTACTTCAATTCCAAAGCTTCCTCGTGTACAAAATAATGACCTATTTTTGCACACTGTGATGCATGTCATCACAAACACAGTAACGAGTAAATTGTATAAAAAGACTTTTCATTACATGATTACACACATCATCAACACGACACCAAAAATATTATCAAATGTTTATTTTTAAGCAACTTACTTCCTGCTTTCAAATCGTTATCACTTTCAGATTTGATGATTTGAGCGACAGTGGACTTGACAGCTTTGTGAGTTGGGCTGGTTGCATTTTCAACAATCACCGTTCTCTTCTTGAAGGGTTTGGCTGGTGGGGCAAGTTCTATGCGCACAACTAGAAAACAACAAATTGTACAAAACTCAACTCCCTTACTTGTGTGAAGTACATATCGTATAAAAGTAATGGTATCAAAATAAAATGTTATAAATTTGAGCTGCTGCAAAAGATGTGCTCATTAAACTTAAGTGAAGTAAAACCAATGTCGGTTACTGACTTGGTGAGGTAGGACCAGCTAAGTCTTCATAAGACGAATCGTATGGCATTTGTCCTGTGTCAGAGGAAGGCTGAAAATATACGAACAGTACATAGAGTCCCTATCAGACACGTGAATGCGATCAAAATTCAACGTCCACTCTGCCCCTGTACATTGCCGTTTGGAACGACACTTACGCTTTCCCCTCCTGGCGACAAAGGTTGTCCCTTGAATTCTACGTTTTCGTAAAGATGCTGATTCATCATGTCCAAGTGACGTTCAAAGAGCTCGCTAACTGCTTTGTGGGCTATCACATATTGATCCTGTATGTGAAATAATTTTGTAGATCAAAAACTATTCTCCATATAAAGATATATTTGTCTCAGAATTCCGGTGAAACAACGGGAAATAATGCATGTTTCCACTCAGATTGCGTGGGAGACTAACATAATGAGAAGACAAAGGGGATCTATACCTTGGCTTGAACAATACTGGGACGCTGTCGTCTCATTTCTGATATAATTTTATACAAACTGAAATTTCCGGTCAGCTTCTGAAAATAAATCGAAGGACAAATTGGTCAGGGAAACACAGGATATCCCCTCATTATTTTCTGAATCTGGCTAAATGTTTTTCCCCCTGATTTACATCCTCAAAACATTAATAGCAGTTACAAGTGGTACTCGTTCATCATATTACGCAATTATGTGGAAATTAATACTACATGCATCAGTATAATACCCCTGTTTTGAGCAAATTCCAAGCGTAATCTATTGCACATATCGTCCCTGTTCTTCCGCAACCAGCACTGAAATATGATTTAAATGAGGATATCAGAGATGTCGGAAACGGCTTGGAGACTAAGCATCACGCTTTGCTTTTCATTTCACCTTGTACAGGAGCTACACAAAATAAGCTGAATCTAACGACATTTTTGAAATGCTTGTCGCTAAAACATTTACCTGCAATGTACAACTATGGCAGGTTCATGCCCTGACTGATACTCTCGGACTAAAGCTATCATGTCCAACATGGGTCTCGTTGAGCTGGGTACACCGTGGTCCGGCCACGACGTGTAGTGGAATTGTAACACCGTTCGATTCTCATCTTCTTTATCCACATTGATCTTTCTCATCACAAACTCATTGTGACTTTCTTCTTCCACCTTTGCAACAGAAAAAAGTTACTGAACGTTATATTATCTTGATAAATACAGTTTATATTTGATTACAGTGATTTCAAGTCCTTTGACCATGACACATAGTTGTTTCAAGTATTTAATGACGATGTAGAGACTGTTCCAGTTTGGTTTTCTTGTCAAATTTGAATATTTCTGACAACAATAAATATTCAAGCAGACACACAATTTCATGAAAAAGTGGTAACAAAATTTCTTGTAACAAATTTCGTCATTGTTTTTCGTTTTCAATTTTATGAGAAACGCCCGATAAAGAATATAAGTAATATTTCCGCAAGGAAATGTGAAGTTAAATGATGCGTCAGGCCTACGTAGGCCGGTTACAAATAATGTGGACTTGCTCTCCTTAAAACTGCCCAATTCGCAACAAATCTTCCTTATTGAAAGACAATTTCAACAATGTCGCCCTTCGTCTTAAAAATATGACACAGTCTGTTTAATTTTGCACATAACTTATTACACTTGAATCATAGAACTTTTTACAAGTTTATGTCTTGTATGTGGTTCGCAATTAACATTTTACCTTCCTTGTTGAAAAAAGTGTGACATGTTTGATACCTCCGACAGTGCGTAGATTTTAAAATTATCATGTAACGTGGATAAGATATATATAAATATCAAATAAATAATCGAACACAGAACACATGGAAAACTTAAGATATGTCAAAGGAACTTACCAAAGTGACCTTCATGTCTAAAAAATGTTTTTCTTCATCTTCAATTGGCCAATATCTCTGACACTTGTGCTGTAATTTCGAAAAAAAATAACCAAAAATGCACTTTATCTTAAATGAAAATAGACTCTTGAAGTGTTGCAGGTGATCTTGAACAGTATCATTCCTTTTACAACGTACTAGGCCTGAATCAGTTGTTAAAGCGTGTACTGTGGTCCTTTTCTTATTTAGTGTGGCCTTGCCACACAGAAAACTATTGTCACGAAAGACTCAATATTTTTTCTAGAAAATGAAATATTTAAAAAATGTCACTCCTTAAATAAATAAAACCTATCCTCACATTCACATATACCAATTTCTTTCCAGCTATGGGTCTTACAAGTGGCAACTTACACAACTATCCGAGCTGTACCTTACAACCTATATTATCTTATACAGAATAATGTTTGGGTGTTGGGATACGAAATAGATAGGTTTGGCTGAGGACTGATTGATTCCATATAAACCGTACTCGATTCGGGTAAAATCTTTTTTCCCCAAATTTATCCACTCACCGCTCAGTTAATTTACCTGCACTTGAGGATATGTCTGAAAACATGCAAGGAAACTAGGTCATTTCAAAACTTCTCGTAAAAACTCTGCAACCATCCTGTAAGCCTTTCTGTACCCCCCGTAGTATCTTCAGGCGATCATTTTACAAATGTTTCTGCTGCCAGCAATTAGTCTACACACCTTTCCTGCTTCATATTCATTAGAAGCCATAACCACAATTTTGACATCATACTGCCAAATCATCCGCCAAAAATCAGTAACGGTGCCCGGCAGCGGTCCCTGGGCTGCGATGTAAGCCGGATGTCCCGTCACCCCCTGTTGCAAAAATGCACAAAAATAAATAAACATTAACAGATATGTTTACAAGACCATAATATTAATTTTTAGCACAGTTTCATAAGCCACTTAAACACTCAATTAAAAAAAAACAACAGTTACCTTGAGAAAGTTAGCATTGATGTAGTCGGACCCTTCTTCACCATTGATAGGATTTAGTGAAACCCTAGTGCAGTCAACTGTAGTTAAATAGAAAAACTTCAGTACAATACCCTTGTTTTTTGTTTATGTCCCAATTGAGAAGATTACAGGCAAATATATATCTAAATTTTAGCCGTATTTTTTTCTTTTAGTCTGCAGACAGATCGACAGTTGCACTGAGCGGCTCAATAATTAATTTTTTTTGTTTCTTCGACTTAATTGTTCCAGAAAAATCTGTGTGGTCAAAATTTGTTACTGAACTTACAGGGAAGAATGTCCTTGTAACGATTCTTTGCTCTGTTGATTTTCTTCTCTCCTTCCTTTGCAGGGTACGTTCCATCCCTGAGATAGATCCCACTTTTCTTTTTCAAATACTGAAATTTAAATGACAAAAAGAATGTTTACCAGCATTGTGTCGCACCTGTACTAAGTTATAGTAATATTAAGTAATACTAAGTTTTAAACAAAATCTGCTCCTTTAAGCATATGTGGTGTTAAATAAATAAATAAAGCGAGAGCCATCTAGTGTCAATATTTGAAATCAGTCTTGTGAGCCATCTGGTGTCAATAGTTGAAATCAGTCTTGTGAGCCATCTGGTGTCAATAGTTGAAGTCAGTCTTGTGAGCCATCTGGTGTCAATAGTTGAAATCTCTGTCCACAAACAAATAAGCAAACAGACACCATAGTGAGAAGATAAGTCGCTCTGCTTTATTGAAGCAGGTGCGACTGAAAAACATAGAAAAAAGTATATTTATCAGTCAAAGTTGAACCTTTATTTCTATATTGTAACAGGTTGTTTAAGTACGTAGAGGGAGTCCAGATTCATTCTGTGTCTAGTTCGAACTGAAGCAGTCCACACCATACATGGCAATATGCAGTTATAATGAGCGAACCCCTCCTTGTGTACATGTACACACCTCAAACATGCAGACCCCCTCTGGCAATAAACAATCACTGTTCCCCTGTCACATGCACACTCCCCAGGGACCAGTTAGACCCAATTGTGTGATCTGTGGTTATTTTGGACCTATCAGAGCCTGCCATGTCAGAGTGATATTCCTACTCAACCCCACCTGGTCTACAAGTGTTATTTATGGTTGAATCATAATGAGAGTGATTCCAAACTGAGTTAGTTGTTTCCAATACCTATAATAACCATCATTTACACTAAATGCTTCCAGGGACTCTGGGACCCCCTCCAGACCCTAGGGAACTACTTTCCGCAGTAGTCTTGACATGCTGGTGGTTAGATCATACCTTACATAAGCAGGGCATGCTTCCCTGAAAGTAGGACCACCAGAGAACCACCAGACAGTTAGGGTGCCATTTGTAAAACAGCAGGAACTTCTCAGGTACATTTTGGCAATCTAAGCATTTTGGCAGTACTTAAAGATCCTGGAGGGAAGAGGGAGTCCAACACCCCACTATTACATCCACACTTTAGTATTATTGTAACCTGAAAGTAGTTGGAACATAACAAGTAAATGTAGATAGACTTTGCAGTGTATAATTTAAGAATTACTGCCTACTTGCCACCTTAGTTGAGTAACACAAAAATCAACTCGCCTGCAGCAAAATCTTCTCACCTGTATCGTCTCATAATTTTGGGAAAAAATCAATCATAAACAAGAATGCCTACCAGCATTGTGTCGCACCTGCACTAAGTTATGGTAATATGAATAAGTTATAGTGATATCAAAT
>JBCAUG010640902.1:0-13983 GCA_038406175.1 Haplosyllis leylae | reverse complement strand
TTTGACACATTTAACTTAAACCACCTCAGCCCGTCACAGGGCTATTTTTCCTACTTTTTTGACCTCTCCTACCACTTTCTACCCTGATTATTCCACAGTTCATTTGCGCTGCAGGAGGTGTCATTACGGTTTCCTAAATTGATGTCGGATTAGTTGGAATAAGTTCTTTTCCCATTTTGTAATTATCTACATGTTCCTATTGTTTGTTTGATAAACTATTGTGTTTCTAGGATCTCACTCTCAGATGTTTAATTGAATTGATTAATCGTCTTTTTATAGCTGTGCGTTCCTCCATAAAGAACAAATCATTCGGCCAAAGTCCAAACACAAGAACACTCTTTGAGTCGATGACCAGACGTTTATGCTCTAAAGGAATCGTTCAGAAACTGATGAAATTGACCCAAAAGTGCCATTTGCCATCAGTTGGCCATTCTCCATAAAATCCAATAAGAGCATCAATGAAGAACCACTGCTGAAGGGTGATACAGGTCTGAGCTACGAGTTCTATGAGTTCTAGATGTTCATGGAAAATCTCAGATCTCGTTTTGAGACCACTCAGATGCTTTGAGATATGCCGGGCATATGTACTGTTGGAAAGGAAAAATAAACCGTAAAATGAACTGCTAACTGCTAGAATAATTTGGATTGCCTACATCTTGAAGATATGATTGATTATTCCACGTTAATTTGTGATGGTTAAAATGATCAGTTCACGTTATCAATTTTTAGTGTCACCTTCTGGGCAGCGGAGTGATCAGTGCGTATCTTCGATTGCTCAGTTGTTTCTTGCTTGTGGACAGTTGCCAAAATCAGCTACTTAGAAAAAAACCCATCGATTTCAAAAAATTCCAAAACTGAAGAATTTGTGAGCAAAATTTGGGGGCTAGATTTTCAAAATTATGGAGTTAGACATGTGATGTTTTGGATGGTTATGCAATCTGAGCAACTTCTACTTTCATGGGAAATTTTTTTTAAAAAAATTTAAACCAAAATGTGTTTAAAAGATTCTGAGCAGCTTTGGTTTTTTTACCCCATCCATTATGCCGTTTGAACTGTCCACATAGCTTGTTGGTTGTTTATTTGATTGTGGAATTTAATTCTACTCAATGCCCTAGTAGCAATATTCCATCAGAAATCCATATTGGAATGGCCAAAATGGCCACCAAAGCTTGGGGCATACAATGTGCAAAAATACAATCACAGAATCGGGTACAGTGCAGTGCGTTTTAAAGAAAGGCGCAGCATTCAGACCGGACAATTTTTTTGTCCAGCTGACTGCTGTAGCTAATTTAAATCCTGCGAAGATCTTTTTTAACCAAGTGACACAGCTACACGTCCCTAAGACGAGGCGTCCTGCTCCGGTATTCTCTTATCGATCAGTCGCTGGTTCCTGCCAAAGAACCATCATTTTCGAGTCTGTTTACTCCCCACATAAAGCTGGTGCGTGGGCCTTTTCTTAAAAGAAAACTGTTTATACCGAAAGAGAATATGTGAAATGTGAGTGATAAGTCATGAAAACCTCAGCAGTCGTATTGATTTAAGACTTCCAAATATCAGGAAGTTCTTTTGTCGGCAATCCAGTGCAGAATTTATAATATGGATTGGTTGGAAGAAAAATTTCTAAATCAATGACTGTGGCTTCACCAGCGACGAATACTTAAGGCTTGAAGTTCTGTGATTTTGGTGTGAAAAAATTCAAATTGATGTGAACATTTTGCACCTATGGCTATAGATTAGTTACTTATTTTCATGTAGAAATTGGCTGTTATCAACTGTATTTGTTTCACATATAGGCACAAATTAACATAAAACTAGCTTAACTGTCGAAACAACAATGTGAAGAGCCATGTCATATCAAACAGCAGAGAATTACATGTTTGTCTTTTCGCGGGATCCTCAGGTGTCGTGTTCCAAAAATACTTGTAAACTTGTTCCAATCTCTATTTCTTTTCCAGTCATGTCATTACAGGTGAATGTATGATTACAGATTAGTGTCTTTAACCAAAAAACATGGACCTGGTAGTGTTCCAGGACGCTCTGGGATTTTCCTTGCACTATACATAAACCATTTGTATAGATCAGACATGCAAAACTTAAGCATCAACGTCTCAGTCTTCTTCCCTTTCAAATGTATGTTCAAAAATTTAAGATCTGAACATCTGAGCTCATGGTAGCTGATTTTGATACCTATATTTTTGGCATCTCCTGCTCTCCATGAAGAACCTTTTTTTCTTTTTTTTTTGCTGTTGAGAAATTTATGTACAGCTGCAACGTACAAAATGGGATTTTTAGAAGGTGGGTTGAGTAATCTTCAAAGTATTAAATGGTTTGGACTCAACAGCGTAGACTTGATGATACATAAATCTAAACCGTCCCATTGCTTGAAGCGAGACAAGAACAAACAGGCAATATCTGTAGGGAGCAGTCTATCCCTCTTGTCTGTATCTATCCTCAATATCTGTAAGAGCAGTCTGTCCCTCTTGTCTCGAAACTTTATCATGTGGTAGAGGCTATCAAAGCGTCTGTTTTTTTTTTTTTTGCAAGAAGGACACATTCACTATTAGGAGAGTTGTTCTTGTACATAACCTGCAGTTGATTGGAATAGAAGCAGATATTTTTGTCGCCTTAAGTAAGCGAACGGAATGAACATGTTGCGAATCCAGTTCTTGTCTAAAATGAATTTAACAGAGAAAGTATGAAAATTAAGAAAATAATATGCCAAGATCAGCTAGTATCTCACAGATTAGCATTTGTCTGTACATGGCTCTTTTAATTAGAAGAATTTCTGCTGATGCATTAACAAAATTCGGGAAGGAGCATGTCGACTGCGAGACCTGTACCAACCCGCAGATCCGCGGTTCAAAGTAATCGAATTGAGCACGGTTATTAAGGTGTAGTTAGTTAGCACATTCCAATTTGTTATGGTCAAGAAACTTAGAAACGTGATAGTGTTGCTGTGGAGTAACATGACAAGAAGAAGTGATATCGTGACAGATTACTTAACCCGCCCTTCCAGATATTGTGTGATGCACAGTTTAGTCTGGTATGACGGTCGATACAATAATCGATAGAAGGACCAGGGCCGGATTAATTATTCATGCAGTTTGCTCCACCGTCCTCGACAAAGTGCTCTCTTTAAATCCAGAGTGCGCACAGCCTGCTCTGCAGTGATTGCTCGTCATTCGCTGAATTCATCATCCAAACGGGATACAGAATTATTGTCATACAGTTCTAAATTCTCTTTCAAGTTTTTGATAAAGTTATCTATCAAAGTTTTTAGCACACTGGAATATTACTAAAAGTTTGATTTAGTTCTATAATTTGTTGGAATACTTGGATTTGTACTTAATAGTTTGATTAACTTTTGTAATTTGTTGGAATTCTGGCACTTTATCGGGCATTTTTCTTTTGTAGACCTTCTCACAGGATTTGCTTCAATAAAAGTTACTTAGATACCAACTGGTAAGTTCAAAAACTTTATTTACATGCAGCAAAATTAAAAAATAGTATGCAACAGTTTTTCTGCAGTTGAACACTGGAAAATTGAAATGATTGCAAAAGATTTTTCAGCCCATTAGATATTTTAGTCACTCTATATTTGAAAAGGGTCCAAATGAGGAAAATTTGATCATTAAGTTTGCATGACAATGCTGTAATTCACTAAAGGGAATAACAAGTTTCGAAACTATTGCAAGCACAAATTGGTGAAAATTCGAGCAGCGCGTCCCTGGGACCGTATTGCTCTGGGACCATATCGATTTCCCATTTGATGCTACCATCAAAAAAGTCAGTTTCATTTCCAACATGTTTGACTTTCATAGTAGCTCTGGTGCATCGGTTGTTTACTGAGTACATGTATTGTGCCAGTGTCGGGGTATGTAAATCTGAGCAGGTATGCACGGTGAAACTATGGATATGGTGGTAATTTTATTGAGCAGTGTTTATAAAGACTTGCAGAAAACAATGTGCACAGATGTGTACACAGAGTCACGAACATTAATCAAAGACATTCAAGTAGTAAATGAAAAGTTTCTGATTAGTAAACTGTTATTAAATCGTGGAAACGACACAAACCAAACACTGTGTCTGGGCGATGCCAGTAATCTGAACACAGGTAGGATTCAAATCCAACTACTGACCAGTTGATAAGGCTTTCAAAGCCAAAACTCAGTACTGTACAAGCAAATTTTCCATTTCTGAATTAGGCTTTTGGTATATGAAGAAATATTTTCTTATTATCATTGCAGAATGATTTTGATTAGCTAAAATCCCCTAAAACTTTGCTAAATGCCACAGATAGATAAAAAATATCACGGCGTGAAAAGTCACAACAGGCTGGTCTGTCGCTATGGCGTAACATCATTGTGACATCATGATGGCAATCTGTATAAACAAATTCCCACCAATGACTGCAGCCTGAAGTAGGCCTAATTGTCATAAAAGTGCCAAGGCATTCCTGAAATTTTGTGGACACATCAAATCAAACACTATGCTGTCTCTAAGCGAGCCAGCAACAGTGTTATATTTACCAGTACCGTGGTAACCATGCATGGCTTTTTACTGGTAAGCAGTTGTTGTTATATCAGATTGAGTAGATTGTTGGCGCTAGACTTCTTCTCGACCGTATTAGTTTTATTACATCATTGTGAGTCTTAAATTGTCCCAATGGAAATTACAGTCAGGCGAATTTCCTTTTTGATTGTGAAGAACACCTAATATTCATTCTTGGATTCGTGTGTCTGGGAAAACATTTATTGAAGGAAAGGGTTTAGTTTTGATTCCCCAGTGCACAGGCAAAGGATGTGATGCTTCTGGCAATTAAATTTAAAAACATTTTAAAACAAGTATTATTCTCGAACAGATTTTAATATCTGTACAACAGGGCTACGCAAAGAGAACTATTGAGAAAATGAAATGTTCTTTTTTTAAACCTGATTGTGACAGCAGCGCCTCAGTGGATACAGTTGATCTGGGAAACAAAACAGACAATAATATTGAAAAAAATGATCTTGATGTGACCTTGACCTTTATGTTTGTTACGAATCCTTGAGCATTTGAAAAATTATTTTTACCCGTAAAATCAACGTCTTTTGAAAAATATATACAGTATCCCAGAAATGCCTACGCTCGTTCCAATCCCTTGAATATCAAAATAATGTAAGAACTCTGGGAAAACAGAGCTAGATTTGCGTGACAGTCATTTTTAAATCACGACGTCATTAGGATTTTTCAGATGCAGAGCAATACACATGGCAATTGATCTGATTCTAATAGCAGATTTAATTTTTAGTCGCGTCGCTTCTAGGAGCGGAGCGACTTATCTGGTCACCACGGCGTCTGTATGTATGCTGCGTTGCTTGCTTGTTAGCTCAAATACAAAATTTTGAAAAATTCATCATTCATCAAATTCATCTGAAAAATTCCAAAGCGGGAACTGTTTCAGACCATTCTGAGCAACTTTAATTTTCAGACTCCCCCCCCCCCCTTCCTTGGAAAATGAGATAACACCAGATTTGGCTTGATACAAGTTCGTACCAAATTTTTTTTGTCCACATTTTTTTGGTCCAAAATTTGTTTTCCATCAGATTTCAAAAATATTTAAACCAAAATGTGTTTCAGGCTATTCTGAACAAATGACATTTTTGTCCAAAAAAAATTTGGACAGAAAAAATTTTGAGAAAAAAATACTTCAACTAAAATGTCTTTCTGAGCAGATAACTGTTTTGTCCAAAACATTTTTCCCATCACATTTGCCCATCCCTCCCCCCAACCCGTCCAAGACCAGGACAGGGTGCCCTCACCCTGTCACCCTAACCAGGACAGATTTTTGTCCAAAAATTGTTTTGTCCTATTTTTTTTCATCAGATTCCAAAAATATTTCAAACAAAAAAAAAATGCTTTGTTTAATTAAATTTGAAAAATACTTCCACTAAAATGTCTTTCAGCAGATTCTGAACAAATAACTTTGTCCAAAATGTTTTTTCTATCTGATTTCAAAAAAAAGAAGTAAAACCAAAATGTCTTTCAGGATATTCTAAGCAACTCACATTCACTATCTCAATTTATCCATCTTAGTAACTGTATCTACATCTCTGTGTGTGTGTGTGTGTGTGTGTGTGTCTTTCTCTCCCGTTAGCTATTGCTTTGGTTAGCTATATATATCTATCTCTGTCTAGCTAGCTGTCTAGCCTTCCATCTAGTTGTGTATCGATATGATACCAGGTACAAACTTAAGTGTGATGCAACACAATGATTCTAAGCATTCTTGTTTTTTAAGTTTCAACATTCTCAATCCGGAACTTAAACTGTTGCAACCACTTGATGTGAGCTTACTCTTTGGATAACAGTGTTGTTGAGGTATGAATAATGTTTTGAAAAGAAAGACAAAACTAACGTATTATCCTTTGCGAGGCGCTAAAAAGTTACAGACCGAACACAGCCATTTTCATGACAGCAGTCAGTAACCTCGAAATTGGCAAATATTTTTGGTGAAAAATATTTGATTTCACGTACCTTACATTCTCGTTGAAGTCGATGGAAATACCTGTGCCAGCATTATTGGGCAAATAACGCAATAATTAAGGTTGGGATTTGAAGAAATGCTTTCATGTTCTCTCTGATTGCAGAACCAGACATAGGTATTGATGTCATAAATAGCTGTAGTCTTTGATTAATCTAGCTAAAGTAATTGATATCACGGGAACATTTCCTGACCACATTCATTGAGGTGGAATGCCTATCAGTTTTTCTCTAATGATTGTCTAGTCTGTACAAAGTTTGGAGACTAGAAGAAGACCGCAAAAAAAACCCAGACTATTAGGTAAAGGAATTTAACAATTGCTGACAGTGTACATGGCAGGTGATATACATCAGGATACAGAACATTCATAGTCATTCTAATTGATTCCTTCCACCGGACGTACGACCACATAGGGAAGTGAGAGAAAACTGCTAATTAACGTCTGTTAGACTCATGCATTTTAGCGTCAGGAAGTCTTCTTACAGGGGATTCATGACGTAGCGTTAGCGTTCCTTAACGGGTTTCTTTAAATGGCTTTAACAAACCATTGCTGTACCCCAGAAGGAAAAAGCAAACTCTTGCTGTAAGCTGTGGAGTTGTTAAAATACAATGCTTTGCATGGTACAATTGTAGACGAGCGAAACCTGCATGCAGACTGATCTGTATCACTTTTTCCGTCAGTAATCACAGCATATTATGATTCTATTTTTGTCTGAGATAATTCATAGTTACCCCAGGATTATTGTGAAAAATGGCAAAAACTGCAATAAGTCCAAAAAAAACCCCCAAAAGATTCGTGCTTTCTGGCTTTCACAAATGTTTGACTTAGGAATCAGGGCCCCAATCTATCTTTATTTCGGTGAAGGTTGGTACATTATTGATGCTGTAAAGACTTACTACTTCATCAGTACGGTTGACTCTCAGACCCTGGGTGTAGACTCAATAAGAACAGAAACATTTACCTTGTACTTATCTTGTCACGTCAGAATGCATGATCTAACCATTCGTTCATCCATGGCTGTCGAAGATAATATCAGGTGTTTGTGTAGAACATAAATTTCACAATTACTAAAGCAAAAGAACCATGGGCTTTCGACCATTCAGCTCCCAATTGATTTTGGAGTTTTGGGAGATCCGTTTACCATTGCAAGAAGATATTATGGATTTGGGCATTTTTTGACAAGGCAACTCTGGCTTTGTTTGCTCTGCTCAACTTCTATGTAAGAATGATTCGATAAGGGAACGAGCATATCCCACAGCAATATTTGTACAACCTCTGTGGAAAGTCATGTAAACATTTATCATTCTCAAGGAATACGATGAAGATGAATGTGGAAGCGAGGAATACGGATTGAAACCACAGTCGTTTTGTGGTTCCCAGGGAATGAATGGTTGTGTTGGATGTTGGAAAATTAGTTTATGTGTCAACAATTATCGTTATTGTTGATTACATCATTAAAAACGTCAAAATTAAGATATCTGGTTTCAGATATTTATGTTCCTGAAAAATAATGCAATGGTGTTAGCCGCCACAGGCGGCAATGGAAGTGGGACCTCTTAAGGATTTCAGAATCGATATACTGTTATTGTACCCAACCATGAAGTGGACTGATAGTGACTGCTTTTCTTCCACCTTGTGATATTAAACCAATCGGGTGCAATAGTGTTATGTACGGCTTCCTTTTTACCGCCCGTGTCCGAAGGATGGGCAAGGTAATGTTTTCAGTTTGTTTGTCCGTCCACGAGGAGGGGGAGTGGGGTTGCCACCTAGCCTCTAGTTCCAGGTCCTTTCTGGGCAGGGATGGGTACCCCCTAGTCCTGTCAGT
Organism: Haplosyllis leylae; assembly: GCA_038406175.1. NCBI lineage: Eukaryota > Metazoa > Annelida > Polychaeta > Phyllodocida > Syllidae > Haplosyllis > Haplosyllis leylae. Next base: position 5,637 of record JBCAUG010640902.1, on the reverse strand, counting down.
GACCCCGTCTAAAGTCTTGTTCCCCCAGCCAAGACCGGGGTACCCCCTCTCAGCCAAGACAGGGGCACCCGCCCCTCCCCCGACAGGATGGATGTGCGGTGCGGGAAGTATGCCTCTTGTGTTCACGCAGGAGGACGTCCTTGTTTCTGAAATGTGCTAGAAATTTTCTATTTTTTTTCAATTTCTGAGCTAAATGTGGAATAGCGTCATCGACACTGTCTCAATGGCGTTGGTCTTTCCGTTAAACGCTGATTTTGAATACTGGTACAAGGTGTCGACCACCCACACATCGATTCTGAATGCCATTTCACGTGTTAATATTCCAAGAGAGTACACAGTAAGTTAGAGAATGTGTGAATATGTCAAGAGCTAGATGAAAAAATCTTTAATCACTGTTAAAATATAATGATAGTATGCAGCCAGTAACCTTGAGATACATGACTGTCGCAGTTAATGAAGATGAAATGAAAGACGCCTGGTAAAGATGAAAAAGAAAGAAGTCTTTCGTGTTGTGGACTAATTATAGACCGGGAAAATATCAATATCCTTGGCCTTTGATTAATCTGGCCTTTGGTAATGAAGCTTGCTTGGATTATTGATTCACATGTTTCTTGTCCACCATGTTTCCGACCATTTGATGTACTGTAGAAAGTTCCACAGCTGTGTGAACTAATTATTTTTCCCTTCTATGGCTTGGATAACATTGTAACAGCAAACAAAATCTGAAAGGTTTTCTTACCTGATTAATAAACTAAACACATTTTCTAAAGTTTAGGCATTGATAATATGAGGTTACTAGAATTTATATGTGATCGCTTGCAAATTTTGTTTGCAATCCACACGAAAGTTCCAGGGTATAAATAATTCCGCACAGATTAGGAGAGCACCCACTAACCATGCGTGAACATCCATCAGCAGTCTACTGTGGGAGTCTGTAATGAACACTGATAGGTTGACATTTGTAGCAATACATATTCACCCTTTTACCTCAGAGTAACTTATTGACTTGCTATCATCATAGCTGGTGGCGGGCACTATTCCTTGTAATCAGCAAGATAGTGTGGACAAGACCGTTGTGATATGCCCCAATCCTTGCACTGATCTAAATTTATTACAACAGTCTGCGAAGAAGCAGTGCTCGGCAACAGAATTGTGGTGGAACATTTCCCAGTGATGAATTATTGCTTTTCTCCTCAACATATTGGCATCTCAAAGAGCCAGCAGTGCTGTCTTTGAATTACAGTTGTTTCCGCTGTTGTCCGAAATTAGTTTTCTGGTAATCCATGAGTTTCCAAATGATTTAGAGCGCCACACTTGTGGACAAGAACACAGTTATTAAGTGATGGTTAGAAAACTGGGTCATTGACCTGTGAGTCAAAGTATTATAGGTCAGAAGAATATTTATCCGCGCAATTTTAAGACAGAAGAAGCCTCTTCTTAAAAATGAATCCTTGCAAAGGTAACATATCACAAGCGGAAAATGCATTTAGACTGATATCGGTCATTCAACGATCAAGTAACAGTTTCTGAAGAGTGAGTGGTCAGAAACAAATGTGCAAGAGGAACCATCTAAAGATAATGATCTTTGTCTTTATTTCTGATCAATGCTTAACTCAGTTTTAAAACCAGAAATTCTCGAGTTGTGTTTTTATGGTGGTGGAAAACTGGGTCATTAACCTCCGAGTTTTGAACGATTCCAATGCCAGCAATCCTTATAAACGACCAAACAAACTAAACATGACTTTTGTAGCCCGTATGTGAACACCTGCAAGATGACCGCTTTCAATCAAGTCTTTAATGTCACTAAATTTCATTGTATGTTGTTAGCGTATTCTTATTAGGCATAACCTTCATGATAGAATTGTACAGAGACAGGTTTAACACGACACCTTGACAACGGAGTTACAACGTCAGGACTACTGGGACGTTGTAACCTTTTACGAAATGTCGACATTAACTTAATGGAAATCTCGGCAGGCAGTGTCCTGTTGTAAGTAACATTATCATAAGGTTACTATCCAATGATGATTTAATTAATTATATGTGAAGGAAAGACTTTCTGTGTGGTCTTTTTTACGTTGACAATAGCCTATTACCTTATTTGAATGTAAAACTAATCCTGGAATAGAACCAAGTGATACAATTTTTCCTGTGCTGACAGCAACAGGAAAGGTTAAGCCCTAACTGTGTAAAAGTATTACAAAGTCCGTGATATTTTTCACGAACAATTTTTGCTGATGTGACTGCCTTTCATTTGCAGTAATTTCGCGACAGGCCTATTTCTCAGCGGATCCGACTTGGCTGGTATCACTGAAATGGTTTTCTGAAGAAATAGCCGAAGCGAAATAATCCATTTCTGAGGTCAGGAATCGTTCGACATTGCGTAAGAAGTGAGGAAATGTATGACTTAGTCAGAAGCAGTCCAACAAAAAACAGGCAATGGACTTTCAGTATTGGTTGCATCTACTGAAAGTAAAGAAAGCGGGCAATCAAGATCGCTACATAAAAAGACACCCAGAGAGAAAGAATATGAAAATGCTAAACAAAATGTACCTGGATAAGGATGTCTTCGTAGCTGAGAAATTTGAGGTCTTATCACGTTTTCAAAGAAGATGCATTGTATGACAGTTATTGTATGAAACACAAAAATCATTACACTTTTCACTGTAACCTTGCATGACATCACGTCATGATGTGGTTATTTCATCCCAAAAGGTAATAATTTATGTTTCAAACGTTTTTTTAATTCCAAGCAAAATAGAGATATTTAAATATCATGCACATTCAATACAAACACAGTAATTGTTTTCCAATGAGATGAAATACGGTTAATTTTGCTATTCTGGAATGTGGCATAAATATAAACAGAATTGCTTCTTGGAAATAAAACACAAGGAGATGTTCTGTATTTTGGCAATGTTGATTCCAGAATCTGTTCCATTCACATGGAAAGTTTTGGGCTGTGTTTACGAAAAAGGGATAAATTTGGTATGCTCATTAAAGTTTTGCCCGGTGCTTATATCTTCTTGCTGATTTTCATGTCAGTTTAAATTACAAAGTAACTTTCTCCCCTCCCAGCCAGCAGGCAGGCTCTTTATGGCATTTTCATTAAATCACCGAAATAAAGTAGTGAATATTGTATGAAGTGTTAATGCTTCATGTAGCTAATCTCTGTTTGCAGATTGCTAAACAGCCCTTCGCGACCTAAAATACAGTTAACGACAACGGACCTTTGACACTAAGTAGATTCGTCATCAGTTTATTTGAGAACACGGACAGTTATTTCACTTGCTAATTGTCTTGCATCGAACGCTCTAGTCTAATTATTCTTCATTCTGTTGATTATGAAGAACGATATTAAGGAAGAGAAGTATCCTGTCGATGCAAATTGCAGCTCGACAGGAGGAAGTTCATTTGCGCTTGTTCACTGGGGAATAGAAAAATTACGAATGGCTGTTTGCTGACTTGAACGCTTAATTGGGTTCGTGAGATGATACTATGTGCACATCATTTCTGATGAATTAGTTTGTCGTTCTTCAATTCATACAAATTGAGAAACTTTACATGAATTGTATTTGAGCGACCATTTGAAGCCATCAAACAGCACTAAAAAGTCGAATGATATCTGTTTGAAATTTGACCAAAAAGAAATGTAACCTTTCGAAATATCAGGATGTATCACTGCACTTAGACACCAATTTTATTGACAGGATCTGGTATCTTGAATGTCACCGAGTGCAAAAATTGTTCCAATATGACTATGATTTCTGTATAATGTATTCTTGGCGACTTCATCCATCTTGATAATGGGTTGGAAATGGCAAATTGCTTTTGCGTATTACGGGTGTTAGTTGATACTCAACAACAACTACTGTCCGAACCAAGAATGAATATCTGATTAGATTGCGTGATCAATTACCCATTAACGTAATGACTTTGGGCAGATGAGTGGATTTTGTGAGAATGGTAGATGACTGAGGTGTTCATGCAAAACAAACGTGTTCGGCTCGGAAGTGCTTCTGATTCACGATGAAATCATGACAACATCAAAAGAAGTTGTCACAGACTTGTCGGCTGACACGGGTGAGTTTGTGTCTGCCTTTTAGCATCTACATTTTTCGCAGATGATTTCTGAAGCATGTTAGAATACGAGTTAATTTTAAAAGTAGGCAATTACAGTTCAATTGTTCCTAAGATGTTGCATTACACTATAGTAGTTGCATTCTATTTTGATTAACAACCCTGGTTCCCGTCTGGGGTTACAAGCAGAATACCCCTGTAAGAATTCAAATAAAGCTGTAAGTTCTTTTTTCTAGCAAGTTCATATAATGAGAAAAAGTATTAGCATGTTCTATCTGCTTCACTTTTTGTAGAAGCAGGCTTAGCGAATTATTTCCAGGGAAGATAATTGCATTCTTCCAGTGCTCTTTTTGTGAATAGGCATCCTTCGTAGTGTGGTATTGTAAGCATAAATCATTTTCGCTGTATTTAGTGTGGTTTGCTGAAGTAATTCCTGTCACACTTTTTGTCTGTATAGTCTTTCCTTCTGGTTCATAATTGTTTTTATGGAAGTGAAGCATTTCAGGGATAAAGGCACTGTTAAAACCCATGCGTCTCTTGTACGTAAGTAATGAAGTAATGCCCGATTGTAATTTTGTTGTAATTTAATGTATGAGGTGCCAATTTTTTCTGCTGTTCTAACACAGTAAATTTACAGAAGAATCCTTTTATAGTAGTCTTAAGTGACACCTAAGAGGATTTGAGCAAAAATAATCCGGTATGAAAGTAAGGCAATGTTCTCACCTGGTTTCAATGTTCACAATTTTTCCTCTCAAAAAAAGGTTGCTTTTAGTTCGTTCAAAAAGAGCATACTTTATAGCAGACCCTGAGAGTTTGAAGGTATAATACATTGAATTGTTTTATTTTGCAGACTTTAAAAGAACGAAATGTTTATATGAGAGAACATTAGAAAAACGATCTTACACGTAGTCCACTGCGAATAACCTTTGTTCCACTTGTTCAATGTGACTGTCTCCGATCGTTATGGACGTTAGATTCAGTTCCTATGGGCTAATTAATCTTGTGTCAAATGTGACATGTTTGATTAGATTATTACAAGACTTAGTGTTCCAGTGATTGGCAGGTTAATTTAACAACTTCATGTTCCTCCACAACTGCAATTTGTTTTCCTTTTACCAAGAATTTAGTGATGTACATGGAAAAATTTCTTTACCATAAATATCAGGCAGTGAAAGTTTCACCAGGTAGCTCGTTCGCTCCCCTTCGCTTCCTTCACCCCCCTTCACTCCCCTTCATCCCCTTCACTCCCTTTCCCCCCTTTGCCCCCTTGTCATAAATGCTTTGCCCCTTCGCTTCCCTTCACCCCCTTGACATAGATGTTACCTCTTCAAAGGTCAAACAACAAATGATGTGTTTTTTACAGTGCATGACTATACTATTCTGGGGGGGGGGGGGGCGCAAAGGGAGTGGTGGGAAGTGACGCCTTTTTGTGGTAATCCCTGGGGGTGGCCCTGACAGGCAGGTTCTTTGAACCCTCCAAGAAGGGGTTTGCACAACGTTTTAACGTTAAACATCTCATTGGTCGCCATTGATAAGTATCCCAACCTGAACATTTGA
>JBCAUG010640791.1:0-13983 GCA_038406175.1 Haplosyllis leylae | reverse complement strand
CCCATCACCTCTTACCACTTTGTCAGTTTGTAGCTTGGACCACCACCTACCTGTACATTTTTGGTATCAAATTAATCTATGCATAGTAAAGGAAAAACTTACTGTTGAACCAAATCAAATTTCAAGTGGGTAACGTTCGCAAAGCTCTTATACCAAGTGGGTAATGACACAAAATGGCATCTGATCACCAAGATACTACTGCTGCCACCTGGAGATAATGTGTGTTAAAACAAGCAAGGTTAATAGTTGACATTGGTGGTAGGGACATCTAATGGTACAAAGTAGAAATCACTAGCAAGTGAAGACAAGTCAGTGATGAGGGTTACCCACTTGACTGGTAGTTACGCGCTCTTTGTGCACCTACTCTATACTGTGACGTAATAGGTCAAATATCTCCACAAGAATCGTTGGGATTCGTTTTTCCCAAACCTCTTTTCTTGTATTTTAAAAGTAATTACGTTGCACTATACTTGTAAAACATATGCTTTAATTATTAGCTGGATAGCTTCCCAGTCAACCACAATTACATTCAGACAGAAAACTCCAAAAGATAATAACAACAACGGAATATGGTTTTCAACACAGAAGAGACCCGTATGTCCTTACTGACATCTTGTTGTTCCCCCTGTAGTACTAACAGCCATTCTGACAGCGGACCTGTGCAACCGCCTGGAGTTTGCATAAAATCAATTAACGCTCACATTTCCACATGACAGTCATCCGAAACTTATTGTATTCCCAGGTCAAGTCAGGTGGCTACCATAAGCAAGTAATGTCTTTCAGTGTACATAATAAATGAATGAACATTTCACATGATGTAAACAATGACAACAATGGTCTCACCAAAACAACCCAGCCTTGTATTAATTTCTTGTGTGAACATTTTCATTTCATTTTCTTTGGTGTAAAAGTGGAAACCTAACCGATTCCATATCTCCCTGTGATGGGAACAGGCAAATTCCATAAAATTAGAAAGAACTTGTGCCCCTAGAGTCACTTGCCAGGGCAACCTTTCATGGGCCAATGACAATAACTTTTCTCCACAAATTTTGTCCTATGGTTTATGATGGGATCTTGAACAATAATGATAACATCAATCAGTTCGTGCTTTCCTGTGGTGTTACAATTGTCAGTAAGGATACAGATGTACATGTACGGTACCCTCAGTGCGTCAATATATTGTGAAAAGTATAGAGTGGTAATGTTCAGGTATTCTATCTTGTTTGCACAGTTTTCAATGACTCCGATAGTAAAGTTCAGTGCATTTTAAAATTCTTGGAGAGATGTAAGCAATGGTGAAATACTAGGTGACTTACTCTAATCACAGGGTGCTATGGATCCCAAGGGTCATGTTAATGCATTATACATGAACCGTTTACACAACCGTTGCTACTATGGAAATCAAGCACGCCTTGCTTTGTCAAATGTGATCAAATTCTCCAAAAGGATCGGTTTTTAAATTGAATGAACTGTCACATTTTCCAAGTGGCACGATGTGTATTGCTGGATTTTCTCTCGACAAATGATTGAGTTGAGGACGTAATGTGTAGTTTCCAGCATCCTTTCTTATTCACTGCAATATGTAAATCGCAGTTTCCTTGCCAGCATGCAAAGATTTTAACGCTATTTCTGTTCTTTCATTTATTTACAAGAATATCAGATATGTCAAAATTTGAAAACCAACACAACATGAAAGCAGTCCTAATTTTTCAGCAGTTGATAAAGAACTGTTGTCAAATTGGCAAAGGCATTACGAATAGGCCTATCGCGATAGATTATGACGTTTTCTTATATTCAAGGAAACTGTAAAATTTTGAATTGTACACTTGATTTTTCTTTGTAACTAATGTAACGTACAATTACAAAGTTTATGTAATGGAATCTGATTGAAATTAAAGCAGTTTGTGTCGTGAAAAGTGGAAGTGAAGTTCGTTCTGACGTTCTTTTCGTTTTGCTTGTTTGAAATACCAAGGCTTACGTTTTGCTTGTCTGAAATACCAAGGCCTATGGTTAGACTGTAGTATTGCTTTTACTTCGTGAATATCGTGATATTGTCGGGAAGGACAAGTACTGTCGGACAATTTGCAATGAACAAGATGGACATTTAATACTCTTGGGACAAGTGAAAAACCAGCAATATTCGCATAGATCTGACATGATACAATTTCCATGAAAATTGGTCCGAAGTCTTAATTAGGTATGTATAAAGATGTCGTGTGAAGAATGTTTTTGTTTCTATTACTCTTACTACTACTCTATTCTATTCTATTAGTAACACATTTTTCTGAACTACAACATTTTACAGCAGTTTGGAAAAGATTTATGACTTTCATATTCCCAAATTTACTTCCCATTTTAACCAATGTAGTTGGGAGTGAATACCACATATAACAAACGTATCTGAAGAGATCTCATTTATCTCAAACTGCATTTTGAATGATGATCCGTCTTCCCACCACATCCGTCTGTATCCGCAACCCAATCTGCATTCGCCTTGGAAGTATTGCAGCATTCAAAAGGTAAAAACCTTCAGCTTAATATCCTTCAGAAGAGAAGATTGCTTCCAAGAATAAAAGATTAAATTATAATATAGAGGTAATCTGAAATGGATATAAATCATCTGGAGGATTCCCTTTCAGACTGATGATTTATGCAATAAATCTTCCTCGGATATTACTATCTACGGATTTGTCTCCTCTATTTCTGTGTTGCATGTATAAGAAAGAAAGATCAGACTCCATAGGATACTCAAGATTAATGTGTGTCATAAGAGGAAATTGCCTTAGGAAGAAGGATTAAGAAGACTGAAATTCCTTCAAAAGAAAGAAAGCATATTGGTTTGAAATAGACCGGAACATCGGTAATAGAAGGATTCACCGTGTTTTTTCTTTTCTGCTGTAGTCTTTGATGTTGACCTTTCCCAACTGTCTATGATTGATTGACAGACAGACCTTCAGGAAAAATTCTTATCCACGGAGAATAAAATAGCTATTTATGTTGTAGTGTAAAGGTGAATCCTGATTAATTATTTCAGTGTTTGTCTTTGCATGGGTTTCTATAATCTTACCAAAAGATTCTTACATATTACACATATGAACACATGTGTAACTAGCAAATTTGATATTGTTTAGAAATAAGTCATGTGGATTTGGGATGGCGACTAACTCACTGATATGGGTCTGCTTTCATACTATTGTTTCATCGGGTAGCATTGGCGGATTTAGGGTGGGCTCAGGGGACACGCGTCCAACATTTCATCATTTTCATACATATTTCGGAACAAAGTGACCAAATAATAGGTTGCCACCCCTTTTGGCGTGATGACCCCCGTCTAGGAAATCTATGATCCGTCACTGGGTTCATTTTCCAATTGAGTTTTCACTAAATGACTTTAACTGAATTCAGTGATTGATTGATATTATATTCTTGATTGTTGTTAGTTATTACAGTTATTTAAAACTATGTGTGTTTCAATTTTAAACTTAAAAATCCTAAGCAAAACAAAAGGTTTCTTGTTGGATCTGTGAATCTGTAGAGGTACATTTGATAACAAAAGAACAGAAAAAGTACAGCTGATTAATTGTCTAACTGAGACCTGGGAAGCTTCGTGTTTCATGATGAATGGTAGTTAAAATGAAATACCAGAGCAGTAAGAATCTAATTGACTCATATTAAATTCTCCATCACTCATGAGTCCCATTTTCATCTTTCTGGTGTGAGATCTGAGCTTTTATTTATTAAATATTATGATTAAATGTCGCCTTGTGAACCGTGGCTACTAAATTCATGCCGTATTCCGGTCTTTTTCATGCAGACCGACATACTGCGTTGTTAACAAGGTCTGAAGAAAATATCACCGAAGAACAGCTTGTAGAAATGTTATAAATCTTGGTGAATATCTTTACATACCTTTCACTGTGGGTTTTGGAAAAGTCGAAACCACATTAAACAGCTCTCTTGACGAATCACATGCATTTACTGATAATGCGTTGCACGCAAATTAAATGGCAGATCCAGGATTTCCCAGAGGGGGCGCCAACCCATGAGGAGGTGCCAACCTATTATTTGACCAATTTTTCCTGAAAACTGCATGCAAATGAAGAAATTTTGGCCCAGACGTGGGGGGGGGGGCGTCCCTCCCCCCCAGATCAGCCACTGAAATTTATCCGTCTTGCACTTTATCCGGTTTTAGACCGTTTGTTACAATTGTGCTTCCAAAATAAAAAATGATCAACCTTTTTGTTATTCAGCCGCCATTGCGCACGTTTCAGAGACCTTACTGGTCCCTTTTGCGCAAGAGCTCATCCTGAGCAAATCCCATCATAATCTGTCATGTGTCACAAATAGCATTCAGGGTGGATAATCCTTGATCCACACGACCCATGTTACACGTAATGTAATGGAATGTGACTGATATCCGGAGGCATCGTGTTATATTATGAGGTAATTTCTCAAAGTAACTGATGGGCAGCAGTACAAAGTTTGCAAATGTGAATAAATATATATATATTTTTTGAAGTCAAAGTAATATGCTTGCTTTCGGTGCAAAATGTAGTGTGAAAAGGGGATCTACATGGAGCCGGTTTATCGGATTTAAAATTCTAGTTTTGACATATTCTGTGATCAATGGAGTAAGATTTGCGCTGTCGCTTCTTTCAATTTGAACGTCTTCCGTCCATGAAGTTATCTGTCTCAGTGTAGCCTCACTGTTCATCTCGAGTAAAGTAACACTTCAAAATTCGCAGCTACGACACTTGCGATTTTAAATACGCGCTAAATTTGAGTCACCACTGATGTTTGGTTCCTGAACACTGAATTTCTTGATGTTCTATGTTTGTAATCATCAAGATTGAAATAACCAGAGCTAGACAGAAGGAACAATGTACTTCCGAACAGCAAAATCTTCATACGCAACCTATCCCACACCCCTTTTAGATCGAGTAAAATGCAGAAAGTTTTAATGGTGTACAGACAAGTGAATTCCCTGGACACTTGCATGTCTTATAGAGCTGTCAGCAATAGATTTATAACAAAGTTAATGCATTATTCCCTGATGAGCACCATGGTTTCTAAACTAGGTTATCCTATTATTTAACATTTTGTCGAAGAAGTTTTCGCTTTGTGATTGATTGACCTTCCAATTTGTGGTTGGTGACTTATTGCATGGAATTGACAAAAATATGGGTATGCTTGGTCTTTTTAACGAGGGTACTACGTGCAGTTTAGGTCAACATGAGCCACTTGTGAAGTTTATTCGCACTGCTTAGTTGCAAATTGTATTTACCACATAATCTGCAAAAAATGATGAGTGTTTGAGTGTTTGTTTTTACAATTAGTACATTCGTTGTGTGGTGATATTTTTAGTAAGAACAGTTCTACACTATTTTTCAACAATTTAAACATATTTTGTCCTTCTAAATAACCATATGTTTGTTTGGGGATTTTAGTGTTCTGTTTAAATTTTTGGGGAACTGACTTGTTTGGATTATTTTAGGAAAATTCGTACTGATGAACATTTTTGTTGGAAGTCAATTTAAATATAGCGAGACAGAAGAACCGCAACGAGAGTAACAAATTTAAGGTGGCTCTAATTTGGGGATGGGAAAGCGTTTGGCATTACGGGGCAACATATTGTCACAGTAAGACCAACAGTTGTTTCATGTGTTGCAAATAATTCAGTTTTATTCCTAAAGTTACAGTCTTGTGATCCTTGCAGAGAGAAGCCCAGAGATTGAATGGCCAGAGTCACTGCTGGCAGCCAATTTGTTTGTCTTGATTTCAGTCATGTCTCCAAAAGATCCTGGACTTGTCAACTTATTAGTCTGTAACTATTCTTTAACTTTGCTCAAACAATGAAACTACTTGAAACAGTTTCTGTAGCTACAGAGAATTTGGACTAATTGTCAAGTGTTTCCATGTATCGTGACTCTGGTACTACGCAATCTCTACACTATGTTTTTACCCACGTCCTCTTGTCATTTACTCATACTCGTTCATGTAGAAGCGTAATTGCTACGGAGTAATAAATTAGAAAGGATATGTACATTTGCTTGCTCCTATCGGTAGACAAACTTGATTAAGTTGCATCAAAACAGCCAGTATCCCGGCCACATTGATTACCAGACAATGGTTCATTGTGCTATGGTCGTAGTAATGTCTGGCCCAGTGTTATTACACATCCTAGGGGTAAGAATAAAGACAGCAGTTCTGAGACTGTGCAGTAATCATCATCAAGTCCACAGTTGCTCTGTGCTTAACGTTCCCTAAGTAAAGCAAACTCATCCAAGGAAACTGATGCTGGTGGGAAAGTCAATGAAAAACCTTTCTTTTCACATTCAATTGAGGGAAATGTTTCACACACACACAAAAGAAAATTATATCAATTTTCACATGCATCTGAAGATAAAGTATCTTTTAACTTTGAAATGTACCATATAACTGGACGTGAAATGTAACAAATCGCACTTGTGGTTTGAAGATATGAATATGTATGACCAACAATGACTTTAAGGTGTAATAAGGACAAACAGTAAGTCATGTATTTTAATGTGACCTTGGAAACCCTTTTTATATTGGGACCGATCACACGTTTTGACAATCATTGAAAATTTATACTAAATTTATCATTTGGAAAACAATTTAAATTCTGACAGCTTAATAAAGGTAAAGGTATGAAAAAGTTATATGTAATAAATATTTGACTTCAGAATAAGAGTAGCTTTTCCTGTGTGGCTAATTCCATTCAATTCTCTGTTGCCCTATTTGGGAGGATTTTTTTCTGTTTACCATGCATAGTTTTGGTAGCGAGCACAGCTGGGTCAAGAATGAGTACAGGCTAGCATGCGATCCACGGAAGCTGTTTGATTTGTTGAGATGGATTAATGAAATTACTCAGATGGATCTACATTTAGGTACAAGAAATGTACTTCCTAATTTGTCGAAGGTCAAATGCAGTGAAGGACCCAATGTATGTTTCGGTTTCGAAAATACATTTACACATGCAGGTACTATCACGAATTCCCTACCCAAAATAGAAAGTGCTGAACCTAGTTTCTTGACAAAAGTCTTGTCTTTGAATTTGCTTTTCTCTTTTTACACCCACGATATTCTTGTCAACAAATATTTCGTCGAACATCAGAGACTACAAAACGTCATAAAGGAAGAAGAAAGTCACGCTAATGTATTTTCTCTTCTCACTATTGCCCGGTCACCGCGTTGTAAGTTGTCAGCTCTGAAACTGTCTTCCGCTTTGAATAGCAATCAAATAAAGCTAAAGACTCTAGTCTTTAGAGCCTGATGAAAGAAAGTTAACAGAAACTTACGGTCTAATTTGTGTCACTAGGAACCATGCTTAAGCCTACATTCTTGGAAATGAGTGCGTATGCTTCCAAAAAAGAAGTCAATATCAGATTCATTCCCAATAATTTTTCTCATTACCAGTGAATGCTCTCACCATCAACAGTAATGATCAAATATCCTCCAAAGTACCGTAGCCTTCAGGTTAGCTGCCACTGCTTCAAATGGCTACGTATTTAGTAGCAGACGAAATTTATTAACCTACATACTATGTTACTTTTTATTGAAAAGAGTGAGAAAAAGAATTCAGTGGTTAACAAAAAATAATGCAAGAGACGCCCAAAACTGGAGTGTGAGCACTTGGCTTGGCATCTAAAAATTCACTACAAAAAGTGTCAACACCACAGAGACCTTTGAGGTACAGCACTCCATTCCCATACTATACTCTCTTCGATCCATGAGCGTGAATCTTCGAAAGAAAAGAAACTGCTACAATGTACTTAGCAAAGAAAGACACGACGTGCGATAGTTTACGTTCTCCTTTCAAGAGATATTTCATGTTGGCAATAATTTGATTAAAGACTAAATGTATTAGTACCACATTGCAAATGGGAGGAATCAAAGAATAGAAAAATTATACATCAATAGAAGTGAAAGACACGGTGAGGGATTCTCATTGCATCATCAAATTTGTGTTGTTTACATGGTTTTCTTGATTTGTGTTGAGATGAGCTAGAAATAGAAAAAATCTTCTTTAAAGTAAAAAAAAAAAAAGCCGACAAAAACTCAAGGTACTTCATTCAATTTATTGCGGTCTTGTAAGAGAAATTTCTTAGAATGCGCTTTTGGACCACTTTATTGTTTATGTGATAGAACAAAGCAGATCAACCAGATATTGTTTGTCTCAGGAGTTAAAGGATGTATCCATTGTGTCAGAAAATGAGAGCGGTAAACTTTATGGCTTTAAATTTATCATATCTAACATTTCCGAGGTTTACCATATTCCCAATGCGTGCATTGTTTTATCTTTGTCACTCATTTCTGCTTGCGTTACTGAAAACAATTTTCAGCTGAATAACTTTTTAAAAAAACAACCAAGTTCAAACTCCAGAGACATTGAACACAGCCTGTTTTTATCTACAACTATACCATTTGTTCAGTATTCAGATATCTTATATGCTCTTCTTTACAGGACAATATTCCTGGTTTAAGAGTGATGGTGCCGGAAAGGAAACTATTTTTAAGTACCCTTGCTTACGTAGAGGGGCAAAAAGGACCGTGCTTCAGTCCCATTTATTGAGATATTGATAAAAGAATTAAACCTAGCAAGGTAACTTCATACTGGTCACATCCCCGCGTTCCTGGTGCGCGTACTTTCAGTTTGGCCAGCTTGGAATAACAGTTAGGAGGAGGGCAAAAGCTAGCAATTCAATTCATCTGGAGATTCTATGCCAAGTCACTAATAAAACAAAATACATAAATGCCAATACTGGACTCAACCAAAAATTACCTTTCCGATGATAGATTTCAGAACTATATGCACAAAAATCTTCGAGAAACGAGATTAATGTCCAGTGTTATTCATTCATCCATTTGTAAATCGTATGCACGACTAAATTTTGAAATATAAATTAGCCAACAATAGCCAATTAATTGGTACAGTAATAAAAAGGAGATTAAACTAATCTAAATTAGATCGTCTGACGTGCAAAACGTTTATGTGATACATTTTAAACATGAATGTTTTCCTTTTAGACATGGACATTTCACTATTTTATTTTTACTTAGTAAAGTGTCACTGTTAACATTGATCGGTGTGATGTATCGATCTCTTGGGATTGTATTTAAATTATATTGAAGGTATGTTGTTTGATGATTATTTAGATATCACAGCAACATTGATGATGTCTTTGGGTCTCCACTTGACATTGAAATATTCATTTTCAACTTTGCAGAACTTCCATATTGGACCTTTGGTCCCCCTGCAGTAGAATTTAGTAAATTAAACTTGGTCCTTTAAGAATTATATCTGATGTTGAAAAAGACTAAAATTGAGAGGAAGGAAAAGTATTTTTATAAATTTGTGAAATGATGATTTGACTATGTTTCTGAAAAATGAGCAGGCGATGAGAGAAGTTCCAACTACAAATTTTCACACTTATGAATAGACTTAAAGTTGGAAGATAGAAGAGTTCCAAACCTGTAAAAAGTGAAAACGTTTCTTTCTTCAATCGATAAATTTCCATTTACGAAATTGGAATTTAAAAGGGGTGACAGTTTAAATAAAATCTTTGCCGTGAAAAATTCTGCGTACCAATTTGTGTGTTTCGCCGACAGTCAACATGACACCCTAGTTCCTGTAACATAGAAACTAAATTAAAGCATTTATTCTCATGGTAACTGAACATAAACAGTCAGCTTGTAATCCTGTCATTCAATAGAAGAAAACTTGTTCTCTTTTTTCTCTTTTCGTTTTCTTTGAATAGACTTCACATTTATTAACCAGAGCAAAGGGTTTCAGCATGAATTTTTCTATTTTCAGTGGTGTTGGGAAAAAAATAATGGTGATCTCATAGTCATGTAAATGTTTTTGTGTGTCATTAGAAGACACATCATATGCCAAGTGAAACAGAAAGATTCTCTTTAATAGGGCAAATAGGCCGATATAAGTAGCCCGATGTACTCATGAAAACTAGTTCTTGGAGGCTCGCTCTACATAACTGCGACGAAACAAATTACTAATGATCCGATACAAAGAAACTTGAAAGGAAAACAACATCTGTCATGTTCTGACGACGCAAACCTTTCTGTGTTAATAACAGTTCGGAATGTGAAAGTTTTCTTTTCTCTGTCTTCTTTACAAATCACAGATTGTTTTTGTTATTGAGACCTTTATATTAGAGTTTCATATAAAGTTCTTCAGCGTTATTTTTTAATATCAGGAAGGTCAGAAACATTGTAGTTTAATCCAGAAAATTAGAATTAGCATTAGGAGAAATCATTGTGTGCAGCTTGGATCCGTGGAGCTTTTTGAACTGTTTGAAATAAAAACAGACGTGAAAAGAACAATTCAAAGCGAAACAGTTAAATAAAAGAGAAACTATAAAATTGCTTTTGGTTCTAGCTCAGGTCATTAATGAACTTGGATAAGTGCAATAAAGAGATTATTGATATCAAATACATAATAGGATATTTGACAATAACTGCTTGGAAATAATCAACAAGGCGTAAAAAATTTCGACAGCCGATACATTAAGTAGCATTGATCACCCATAAAAACAAGTGAAGTGATACTTTAGAGTACCCTAAAAACAGACACCTGTTTATGATAGTGAATAAAGATTCAAGATAACTCTTGCGTCAGTGAATTGCTGTCGAAGTGAAAAATGACCATAAATGCCATATTTTGTTATTGAGAAGATCGGTGCAAAATAATATTTCAATAGCATAAAGTCCCATTTACCTTACAGACTTTTAACGCCAACATGTCACAGTTCAAATGATCCACTTTAAAGGTAAACAAACGGGATATGAACCGCTCGGCTCTCTTGTCTCTGTGGACTTCTTTCGTGACGAAAAGAAGTGAAACGAGAGCAAAACGAAGAATGTGTTACACATGCATAGCGTTAAAAATCTAATTGCATTGAGACTGTGATCTTCACAAGGAATATCATTAGACATATTTTGTCGTCGTGCAAGAAATTTTGGAAAACTGATATTTATCTGTCCGCCATGTGTAGTTCCTTTAATTACAGACCACGTGCATATATTGCGAGGGATGGTGGATCCCCCCGCCTTACAGGTAGAATAGGACTGTGATTGCTGTTGCCTCGTAATGTAAATAAGAGGCTGTCTTGTTTGTTAAATTACTTTTTAAATTACAAAAAATTAAAATACATAATGATATTACAGCTTCCTATGAGTGACAGTAAAAACAGAAATAAATTGATTCTCGGTTTTAAGTCTTTCACTTGAAAAACAATCATTTTTGCCTGCAATTCATTTCTGTTTCTGTATATTTTATAGTTTCTCATATCGTGATCTAATGTGCACTGTTGTCTATGTTGGTAAACTAATGTCTATTCATTTTCTCTTTTTAGGTGAGTTATTGTTAACTGCTTGAGAAAAAGAGTTGGTTAAGGTAGGTCAACGATTTATTTCACCGATGATCTTTTATTCTTGGAGTTGAGTGTATTTTTATTTTGGTTTGTTCAGTTACAAATGAATGATTAAAAACATATTCGTGAAGTTATGGGCTGAAAAAACCAAAACACTGAACATATTTAAAGGCGCTTTATTTGTTTGAATGTATAAATCGCATGCTTGTTTTCCAACATTTATGAAGCAAATGGGAACTGAACAGAACGCATCATTCTGGATGGAATTTCTGACAGTTCATTAAATTTAAAAGGTTATCCATTAAACGAATTTGATTTCACATGAATAAGCAAAGTAGAATTGAATACAACTTTGATTTCCTAAGATAATTGTTGCTTTGGAAACTCTCAGTGCAGAGAATATCAGTTTCCCTTGTGGAATATTGAGATTTTCCTCCTTTGTGTTGCTTTTCTATTGCTAAATGTTAATCTTTTAAAGAGCAAAATTTAGATGCTCTTGACCTTTGGCGGTAGCAATGGCGAAAAGATTAATTATATAGATTTTAGGAGAATTTTAGTGTTGAAAATAATTTTTACTGAATGTTAATTTCGTGATGGATGTGCGTGGTCAGCTATTCCGCATTGAATTCCACAAGAATAGGTAGATCTAAATGACGAATAAACTTATGTACTTCGAAGTAATGAATTAGGGGAAATTTAGTCAACTTCATTTGCGAAACGAGTCAATTTGGAAGTAGGATGTCCTCATTGAGATAATATGTTCACATAAGGTTGTGCAATGAACCGAAACCATGCTTTCCAAGTTGGCTACTTTTCCCTATATTCATTGAGTCGGTTTCTCATGTAAAAACAACCAAGGGTTTAGGGCACGTAGTTGTATGCCCTTTGGATTTTCATGATGTATTTGAAAGCAACTCTGAAACATGAATAATAAAATTCAAATTTAGGAGATTCAGTGATTTTTCATTGCCTGATCTTTTTGTAAAATTATTATCTGAACAAGAAAGACCTCCTGCTGACTGCAAGAGGCGTACCGCCCGCGGCGTAGCCTGTCCACTTGGGGAGACCCTTGTCCCGTCCGGGGGTGGGGTGCTCCTGTCCTCTCCAGCTGTACCCCCCAGCTACAGGTCTGACTGGGGTACCTCCTTGGTTACAGGTTTGACTGGTATACCCCAAAGGGAAAGGACCATGGACTAGAGACCAGGGGTACCCCCCAGAAAGGACCAGGTACCAAAGGACCAGAGACCGGGGGGGTACCCCCTGTGAATGACCAGGCGCATGTGAAAACAAAACCCCGTCGCACTTCGTACGCGGGCCGTCAATATCAGGGTTTGAATGTGTTACACAGAGTCTATGGATTGATGTTTTATCTGTTTCATAAATCACAACATGTCAAAAATATATTCACACTAGAATTACTCATTGTGAGACCTGGGTGAGAATACTTAGCTGAGGGACAAGTACAGTGATGTGAAACTATCGACCAAAACATTCATAAAACATTGTATTGGATTGAGTCCATAAGCTTTAATCAATGAACCTGCCGGACATATTAAGTTAACTGAGCTGTTGCTAACGAGACAAGAGGCCCAGACAGACAGTTAGTTGAGTCTAATGTAATGTAACTTTGTATGTGAACTAAAAGAGACACAAATCCATAACATTTACCAGACAGACCAATTGTGAATTGACTCTTTTTAGTTGCTATGAACGATGTTCTGTTGAAAGAACTCAATTTTCCACTCTTGTATTACTGGTTCTTTTCATACTAGTATGCTGAGCTTGTGTTTGTAAGCACAAACATAAGTGAACAATTAGATACAGTTTCTGACTTCATTAAGAACTTTTGTTGTTTAAGGCTTCACTTAGACGCCATTTTGACTTAAAAAATTAAATAATGAACAATAAAACATTTTATTGGATATCATATCTCATTGTGAAGTAACCCTTACATTTTTGACGTTTGTTCTACAACAGAAGGCCATTTTTTTGTCTTAAAGACTTGACAAAATGCAGTTCAAAATGGCACTGGACTATTCCAGACGTTGGGCAAAATGCGCAGGACCTAAAAGTAGAGCTTTTGTCAAATAGTCTTGATTCATTCATTTAGTTCATACGACAACTTTATTTGGTAGATATCATCATAAATTTCACACATTGGTTGCCAGTGTATTGAAAACAGGACAAAACACAGCAGCTAATGTCGGGGAAAATATAAAACTGACTAAATTGAGATTAAAGTATGGGAAACAAGTATTGCAACTGAAATATCTCATTTTAAAGCATTTTTTGCCAGGTCAGGAGAACACATAAAACAGTGTATAAAATAAGAACTCCCTTAACTTGTGCATCTGAAAGAGTATCCCAAAATTTAACTTGTCTCGATATAACTGAATGATTTAATTACTAAGACACTCTTAAATAATTCTCATAAACGCAAGTGTAAATATAAACAAGAAAGTCCTCCTGCGTGAACGCAAGAGGCATACCGCTCGCTGCATAGCCGACCTATCCCTGGAGAATCATATCCCCAAAAAAAATTTTTCGGTGGGGGGGTGGTGGGAGGTGG
>JBCAUG010640680.1:0-13985 GCA_038406175.1 Haplosyllis leylae | reverse complement strand
TAAACACTACAACGCGAAAGTGTTTCGGATCTTATAAAAAAATTCAGACGATTTGCAAAAAAAATGAAATTCAAGAAAGTATTCTGAAAGCAGTTCAAATCATTAATTGAAAATTGGCTTGATTACTTTGTTACGTAAATATACAATTGACAGGTATTGATATGTTATTGTCCGCGTTTATTTTCATTTGTTTTAAAGATCTTCAAGCTGACATATATGTAAGATATGTTACACTTTTATTTACATAAACAATTAAAATCAAACTATTACATGATTAAACATATGAGTCTATGTACAAGCTACGAAACAAACAATTCAAATTTTTACTGACCACGTACCCTATGCGTATATTCGAACCGTCGCAAATCGATCGAAATTTATATATCAGTGGCCCCATTGGCTCCATATCGCCGAGTGTTATTGTAACCGTCCTGTCATGGTAGTAGTTCATACAACTCTGGAGCAGGTGCTCTACAGCACTCCCCTTATCACGATCCATGCAAGGTATTCCAGCCTTTTCGTAATATTTGTAAACATCTGCTTCATCAAAACACGATATCATATCCAGTTCGGAAAGTTCTGGAAATTTGCCACCCTGAATAGCTATGGACAGTGCTTCGATGTCATCCGTTGTCAGACCTCTGCCAGGATTTTTCCAAGCGTCACAGCTGAGTGTAAGCTTCTTCAGACAGCAAAATTTACAAGGTTGGTTGGTCCCAGTCAGAATGCAGCGCAGGTTACCAGACAAAAAGTAGCCGAATAGGCGCAAATCTTCCAGATGGTGCGAAACAGACGTCAGGATTGTTAACAATATCTTCAAATCAGCTTTTGTGGATTGTACGCGCAACTCGTTCCGAGTGACGACCAAATGTCGTAAATTAACTAATCTCTTTGGTTGGATTAGACATTTAAAGTCTGCAGCAGACAATTCTGGATTAAATAGTACCAGTGTTTCCAAGGACGAACCTTCTATTTCATGCCCGTCTGTTTTCTCAAGACGACGTCTTTCCTCCTTTGGACACCTTGCCTCACCATCCCCGTAGAGTTCCCTTACTAGGTGTTGTATCACACTTGACGATAATGGAGCATCTATTACCAGTGATTTAACATTTGGACTGAGGTGAACCGTTTCTATGAATACTTGGCTGAAATCTATGAATGAACGTGGGTCATACCGGTCAATTTTAACACCACGAAGTTCCACGGTTTGTCCAGTGTAATGTTGTATCGATTGAATCATAGACAAATAGTCTGGGTCGGTTACATTCATTTCGCCTTCCAAAGTAGAACGCTGGTTGATTCTCAATGTGGAGCCTGTTTTTACTTCCAGTGCCAATGAGTGGCCGTACACTCCTGTTATTTCTATATCGAGGTGTTCGGATAGCTTTTTCATTATCCCCACTACGTCGGGGATTGATGCCCCATCATGTACCAATATTATGTACCTTGTAGGGTCTCCATTTGTCGGCCAGAATGGATAGTTGGGATCTTGGAAAACATAAGCTCTTGCGAAGAAGTCTGATTTACCTTTGGGCCGTATCAAAAAAATTCTGCTGGGAATAAAATCTGCGTCCTCTTTGTACTCAAACCAGTCTCTATTACGTAATGTGGGTGATGTCTCGTTGATGTGTCCAATCTCTTTAGCCCTTGTGAACATTAAGTCCCGAAAAATATTCAGGAAATCTTCGATAGGTGGGAGATAATGAAATGCTGCTTCACTTCTCATTTGAACTAAAAACGTAGCTACTCTGGAAAAGGCCAGATCCACGATATCCAGCGGCTTTGTGGTCAGTCCAAATGCAAATGATAAAACTCCCAAATGAACCCACATGGCTTGGAACAACGGGAACAGCTTGTCTAACGTTTTCTGCAGTACAATATTTAAAATTTAGTTACAGAGATATTTTGTGCCTTCAGAATTTTAATGTAAGTGTGTGATTAACAGAAAAATAAATACAGTTAAAATTTACTCAAAGAGTTTTGTCAACCCAAAAAAATTAAAACGGTCAAATATAAATCTCGCGGAAACATAAATACCTTGTCTTGGAGTGAAACGAAAACTCCAGCAGCGAACTCTTGCAGCAAGAGATGCTGGAAACAGAGGACGTCTAATTCTTCTCCCTGTGGAATCTCGCTGCCGAAGAGCAATCCAAGTTCCAAGGCCTTTTCTCCTGCCACTTTAATAACTTCTTCCTGTGAACAAAATCAGACTGGAATATTTTTAACAATACTAACTGATTTATGTGGTTTTTCTTTCAAAAAAAACTATAGTTTTGTTTTCTTTTAATGTCAAATTTCATTTGACCCCCACTCTGAAAACGAATGGATCTCACCCAATACAATAATGAAACATACGATAATACCTACCCTGTCAAATGCAAGGTTCTTTCCAGGTTCGTTCAACTTCTCAAAGGCCAGTTTACCCAGCTTGAGGAAAGAGTCTCGGATATCGGCCGGCCAACTATCTATGTTGACAACATGTGTGTTTTTAAACACTTTGGGCTTTCGTGCTCTGATGGCTTCCCTATTTATACATCTCTGTACAATGCACCCGATAAGCTGGCATTTCGTCGAGGGCAATGTTGAGTCAGACCCTTCAAATAGAGAACATATCATGTTCAGTAATATTGGCGTATTCACCATGTTTGAAATTGGTTTACTTAATTCTCCCCGGTCTCTGAGTTCTTCCTTTCCTTCTTCGATTATATGTATCAGCCTGTGAGCCTTTTCTTCGTCTTCCATGTATCCCAGAATGTAGTTTGTAACACTAGCACCATGAAATCCCTGTATTTGAACTTCTGCATCAAAGTATTCTTTAAGGTTGTCAATGTCATTGGTTTCTCTTGAAGTCAGGATCATCCAACAGTCTCCCAAAAGTTCCTTCTGGATGGTTTCATCAATGTCACTGTTACGTCCAGTTTTGTACTCATCGTGCCCGTCTATCAGCAGCAGGACTTTTCCGCAAGAGTCATCCTCCAATATGGTCCGTATTTCACAGGGTTTCACTTTCTTTCGCTTCAGACTTGGATGTTGGGCAATAATAATCTCTTCTATTGACCCGCTAGTGTTCTTCACGTAACGCAGAGCAATGTGAAACACAAAATCAAACTTCTTAAGTTCCTCAGAAGTTCCATCTGCCCAGCTGATTGCCAGATGTTTCATCTCAGTGGATTTTCCCATTCCTCCTTCAGCTACAAGGCAAACATGGCAATAAAATATTGTGTTGGGTCAGTCATAATATTTCTTTCCGTGCGCGCTTAAGTATTTGATCACACATGCAAAGCAACTTAAAAAAACCCTGAAGCACTGTTACATTCACTCTCAATGGAATAGAAATGCTGGGAGCTTGTACCTTGTACGAGTATCCTGACAGGGCCATCTTCGCCCAGTTGTTCTTCACTCAGTATCTGTGTTATGTCCTCCAGCTCTGTTTGTTTAAAACCACTAGCCTTTCTTTGTTTACGAGTCCAGGATAGTTTGGTGTGGATTCCTCGTAGATCCATCTTTCTCTGTTTCTCTTCCCATTCTTTACCAACAGCCAAACAGAACGGTTTGTTTCGAAGTGACTGCTTGGTCAGTTCCTGGATTTCATTTAGTCCTGGATGGAAGATATCAAAACAATGATTTTAATTCTGCCGAACTGCCCGTGAATAGATCTGGAGTATATTAGTTGAGTGAAAAGAATTAAAGTACTATTGAAAATGCTCGCGTGCCAACAAATATTTTTCTGTACTCTCAATGAAAATACTTATCCACAATTATAATTAAGTGCTATGAAGTGTATTTAATTGTCACTTTACTTACTCTCTCGGCTAAGATCGCCTTGGTCATCGTTTCCTTCCAGCCACTGTTCGAATAGTCTGGCTAAATGGTTCAGGTCCCTTTTACACAAGCCCTGACGAAGGTCTTTAGATGCTTCTTGGCGGCTCTCATATTTAACCGCAAATTTCTTCAGTAATTCATGTGCCCCGAGATTAGCTTTTGATTTGTCATTCAAAGAGGAGTCCACGTCATGTTGTTCAAGTTTTAGCACCTGAAGCCCCAGAGTCTGTACCATGCTCTCATCTGTGAAACGGCGAGACAGATTTAGCAGGGCGCTGTTCCACGCCGAATCTTCGATTGAAGACATTGCCGTTGTGGAGATTTTACGTTCCTTTTCCGTCATCTTTCACCCCCTGGTCAAAGAATTGTAATTTTAATATCTTTTAAAATATTTAGAAAACCTGGATCCATCACTGAATAATCATTGACTTTAAAATAACGTGTCCGACTCAAAAAGCAAAATTCAAATCCGAAAGTGAAGTTACGGTCTAGGAATTTTTATTGATCATCCACAAACACTGACAGGCCACAAAGAAAAGCTATTTTAAAAGAAACGGGCCTTTTTACAATCTTTACTTTACAGTATATTCATGTTTTACCTTTTAGTTTCTACGTTTTTGTCTGTTTAACATTTCGACAACTTTTTTTTTGGTTAAACTTTGTCGGCCATCATGTGACGTTAGGAATGCAGCGGTAAGTTCACTCTCAACGTTTGGACGTCTTCTTACCACACATTTCAAATGCAAGAAATTACTCTTTTTTCCGGTAAAATATGTATATTTTTATTCTATCATAGATTACATTCTAATGAAATTTCAAGTAATTTAAAGTCCATTTTCCACCAATCACTAGGCAGAAAAAAATAAAGTTCCAATCTGTGATAACAAGGTAGATTAGCAAAGTCTGTAAGGTGAATAGAGACTTCCATTGGATTTTGTGAGGTTTTATGCAATCGCAAAAGCCTTCATAATATCTGCACTCTCATTGGCGGATCTAGTGGGGAAAGGGGGCGCGAGGGCCCAAATTTTTTTCATTTTCATGCAGTTTTTGGGGAAAATTGTCCAAATAATAGGCTGGCGCCTCCTCCAGGGTTGGTGCCCCCTCTGGGAAATCCTGGATCCGCCACTGACTCTCTGCACACACCAGCGAATAGCACAGGAAAAGATCAAGAGATATACCTGATTTGTTTTGATTTGCAGATTTTGAGGACCTCTCTGCCAAATAATAAAAATAGTCCTCATATTTAGAGGTTTTGATACCAGATTTTGTTTTCTATTTTGTCCAACTAATTGAAGATCCAGTTAAATAACATTTAAATTTTTTTTTATTTTGACAGACTGAAAGTTTTGGTGAGTGTGATGTGAGGAAAGAATAATTATGTGTTTAGTCAATTTGTTTCATTCGAGTTTTTCCTTATGAAGACGCATTCTGTAGAATTCTATGGAATTCTATAGAACATGATAAATCACTGAAGCATGAATTAGGATCCATTTAAATGTTGTCCATGTTACCTGTGTCTCTGTGACGCCCTGCTAGTGCCTCTAACTTTCAAGCAAGAGGTAGTGCGTTCAAATACTACCACTTTTTACAAATTTTTATTTTATAAATTCTGTAGAATTCTACAGATTCTCATAAGGAAAATCTCAATTGACGTATTACTTAAAGTTTCAAAAAATGTGAATGTAAAAGAGGAGAAGTTAGACTTTGAATAATTGGAAATATGACTCATTTACATTATATTTAATACAACAATACAACAGCAACGCTGGCGATGCCGCAGAGGAATGATGTGCGTTGATAATGAATGCAAAATTCTAATTTAAATAGCTTTATTCACAAGTTCATTTTGATATAATAAAATATTTTAAAAAAAAAACAAAAAGAAAACGTTTTTTCTAATACTCCAGAATAGTTGGATTTAACACAATTTTACTCTTGAACTTTTAACAATCCATTTCTACGATTTTAAACATATTAGAAACATATGTGTTCGACCTGTACATTTATTTTCATCTTTATTCAAGATCTTGAATGCCGACACATTAATAGGGCAGATTCATTTCACGACTACAAGCAGAACATTTATTAAAAATATGATAAGACCTCGTGCGATCCCTAAACAAAGCTGTGGCAGCATTCATTACTCAAGTAGACGTTCACAATAAGTTGGGTTTGGTTTCTTAGGTAGTCACAGTGTTTCCCGATGCCTTTTAGATCTGGACATTTACCCTGTAATTTTCATTGTAGTTTGTGAATAAATTTTAAGTAAAATTATTCGGTGAGTAAAACTCAATTTTTATAATGCACTATTGGAAATGTCTCCCTTGGTCGTGAATTTTGAGTGCCCCTGGATAGTGATGTTTGATTCCCAATGGGTGGTGAGTTTTGAGTGCCCCTGAATGGTGAGTTTTGAGCCTCCGTGGGTCTTGAGTTTTGAGTCCCCATGGATGGTGAGTTTTGAGCCTCCGCACGTGGTGAGTTTTGAAGTGAGATTTCAGCCTCCCTTGTTGGCGGCCATGTTTCGAAATAATTTCTGGGATTGGAGCGTAAAGATTTCATCGTTTCCTTAAACGATTGGCTGAATTTCCACCTGGGATCACATCGTATTATTATATCCAAGCCCCTTTCTCCGTAGTGAGCAACACATGCCCGAGCCAAGAATTCCAGAGCAGCTTCCAGTTCGTCATTGGGACAAACCAGACAATTCACCCCCAGGTATGTAAGGCCTGGGAACTTGCTATATGTGACTTGGTAAGCAAGTGCTTCGATATACCTGGAAATTTTGCTGTCTGAAAAATCCAATAAGAGCTGTTGGCATGCATGGTTCAGAGGGTATTCATAATTCATTCGGAATGCAAGAAGACCAATGGGCATGTTTCCAAATAAGCCCAGTAACTTCAAGTATGTTGTCAGCAATGATATGACTTGTGTTTGGTTGTTCAGGTCAGCTTCGCAAAGATGTTCCAAATCTATGCGTAGCGGAAGTAATTCTAACATCAACAAGTCAACAACCCTGTTGGTAAGCAGGCCTTGCACTGAGAGGTGCTTGAGTTTCTGAAAACATTTCTTGTTTTTTAGACGATCAGGATGAAGTTTGGAATCCTTGTCTAAAAAGAAAGCCGAATGCGAACCCTTTCCCTGAGTAGTCATTCTAATATGTTCATTACTTTGTTGTTCAACTTCTGAATACAAATGAAGTTCTTCCAGTGAAGTACAGTTTAGGCCGAGATCATCCAAATTGGCATCTAAGCAATAAATTGAAATGTGCAATTCTCGCAAATGTGTCAGTTTCATTGGTTCTACAAGACATTTAGATTCGTCCTCGGATATAACTGCATCGCTAATGTCCAATATTGTGAAGGATGAATGTTTTGTGTCTTTTGTTGCACTTGAATGGTCCTGGTAACACTCTGCAGCCTTTGAACTCACAGTTGCGTCACAGTCACAGAAATTTTTGGCGAGGTGTTGGATCACAGGCGATGGTAACTTGGACCCAGTTATTTCTAAGGACTTTACATAACTTGAACCAATGAAAACTGAATCAGTAAATTGCTCAAAACAGACGACTGCTGTTTCCGGAACTAATTTGGCATATTCTGGGCGCATTTTTCTCCGTTTGATTTGGGTTATGATTGTCCAAGAGACCCATCTCTTTGAAGGGCAAATATTCATATTTAAACAGCCTTCAGGGGGTATAAAGTATCCAATTTGTACATCTTCGCTGTACAATTTTGTGATCCTTATGTCATAACATTCGCTCAACTTCTTCATTAACTCCATGGAGTGTTGAAGCGAGAAGTCGTCTGCAGTGATTAGATACTTTGTGGGGTCGGATCTGTTCGCACCTTGTAAGTCGTGACTGGGGAAGGCGGGATCTTGATAAATTACTGCTAGGGTAGCGCAGAGTGAATCCTCAATCACATACATTCGACTGGGAACAAAGCCTTTCAAATCACTTTTCAGCACACAGAAGTGCCTCTCTCTCAAACGTTTCGTCTCACCTCTCTCTGCTGAGATGTAATCTCGTATACAAGACAGCGAATGTTCCGCTGCTAGCAAATCAGTCCTCCACCTGTCGTACTCCCATGGAAGTTCAGCAACATATTCCTTAATACCAGTCATTGTCTTGCCATAAATAATGTCAATTAAGTCGTCAGGGCGATTTGTCAGACCGTAAGCAAAGGCAATGATTTCCTTATGGTGTAATAATGCACTGTCAGATGGGAACAACTGGTCCAATACGTTCTAAAATAAAACGATAATTGACCAACTTTATAGACGTTAACTATGAGCGTTAATAAGAAAATAAACATTTAATACAATCAAAATTACATTTTTACAATTATCTAGAAAATAAACCTTTACTAAATTAGTTTTACAAAACTATCAAATATGATAGAAAAATGTTGAACTCGGGTAATAACTGTTTTCAGAACAAGAAAGCCAAAGATGAGCTTCAGCATTAGACTTTCATTTTGCCAAAAATTAGTAAATTAATTCAAGCTAAAATTTATTATGTCATTTTATAAATGTTTTCTTTCTTTCAGTTTCAAACACAGTACACCACATTTTAGCTCAAATGTATTTGATCAGAATAATATTAATTAGCTACACAATTGCCTAGAATTAACAGTTTCAGATGATTAATTTTCAAATACTAAAGTAAAATTTACCATTTCAGGCGGCAATTTTTAAATTCCAAATTTTCAAATACAACTTTGTCATTTAATCTACACCATTTTTATTTTCGAAGATCATATTCAACACATAAACAAGTTTGATTACAGGAATGTTTATTTTGGAATTTGTTCAAAAGTTTGAATTATGAAAAATGTTTTTCTAATTTTTTTTGGAGGACATAAGTCCTTTTTGTGGGGCCACTGATATCCCCTGTTATGGACTTATGGTGATGTCTGCCTTGAAGGAAAGATAAACTAAAATGCAATTTGAGGCTTATTCGTGAAGAAAAAAAATTATTTACTGTTGTGGCGTCCCATTTGGACACTGAGCAAAACCACAACTGTAGTATTCAAATGTATGAACCGCAGACTTGTGCTTATAAGAATATACCTGCTCTTTGATACCTAAAAGAGGATATGTTGCCTATTTGCATGTTTTTGTTGTCGTTGAACTGAGACACATACCCTTTCTTGTCTGGAAATGAAAACTCCGGCAGCGAATTCCTGGAGCATGTGGTGAAGAAAGCAGAGAGCGTCCAGTTCTTCTCCCTGTGGAATCTCAACACCGAACAGCAAGCCGAGCTCCAGGGCCTTTTCTCCTGCCATTCCCTCCACCTCTTCCTGAAGATAAAAGAAAACACTTAACATTATACTTCCCCATTTAAAGTTACAAAATACAAAAGATAAGTCACAACATTGAAGCATCAGCTTTTCTCTTAAACAGACTTAGGAGAAGCTGAACAAATGATACATTTTACTAAAAGAGGATAAAATGATTAATATACCTTTTCAAAATAAAGTTTCTTTCCAGGTTCATTCAATTTCTCCCAGGCTAATTTGCACAGTTTGAGGAAAACATTTCGTATTTCTTCAGGCCAATTTTCCATGTTGAACACTGCCGTCTGTTTCTTAATTGTTTTAAATCCTTTTGACCTAATAGCTTCTCTATTAATACATCTCTGCACAATGCAGACAACCAGGCCTGTTCGTGTTTCAGGTAGAGCTGAGTCTATTCCCTCGAAAAGAGAACATACAATGTTCAGCAAGATCGGAACCTTGAGTATACTCTCCTTTATCTTTTTTTCTTCTGCTTGCTTCAAAAGTTCTTTCGTTTTTATTTCATTCTCCGTGAAGAGACCAATGTAATTTTCGACACTGCTTTTACCAAAGCCAAGTATTTCGACTTCAGCATCCATGTAGTCCTTCAAATGGTGGAGATCAGTGGTTTCTCTAGATGTTAGAATTACCCAGCATTCTCCCAAAAGTTCCTTCTGGATGGTTTCATCAATGTCAGTGTTACGTCCAGTTTTGTACTCATCATGTCCATCCATCAGTAGAAGAACGCGTCCACTGGTATCGTCCTCTAATATTGATCTGATTTCCCAGGGTTTCACTTTCTTTCTCTTCAGACTTGAGTGTTGAGCAATAATAATGTTTTCTATTGGACTACTGTCTTTTATAAATTTCAAAGCGACGTGGAAGACAAAGTCAAACTTCTTGAGTTCCTCCGACGTCCCATCTGCCCAACTGATTGCCAGATGTTTCATTTCAGTCGATTTGCCCATTCCTCCGCCAGCTGAAAACAAGACACAATAGTCTTATATTAGTCATCAATAATACCAGATGACCATTTTACTACTATTTGCATCATGTGGGCAGGTAATAATTTCATTTCTGTGTATTTGCCTGTGTAGCTCAAGCTACAACATTTTATGTGCAAGGTACAGGAACTTCACATTCAGTATGTTAGGATATACAGACAATCTGTACAAAATTTATCTAAAATTTGTGTAGCAAGGTCATATGATCAAGGTGGAGGTTTAATTGACGAAATCTCAATTTCATATAATTTTACTTCATGTTTGTACACTTAAGCTCGTTCAAAGGTCAAGGTCGAGGTCATTCAATAGGGTGGCTCAAGGGACGCGTGCCCCCTCCCCTACCCTGTGGACCAAAATTTCTTCATTTTCATGTAGTTGTTTGGAAAAATCGGTCAAATAGTATGTTGGTGCCCCCCTCAGGGGTTGATGCCCCTCCCCCTCTGTTATGTGGCTGGCTGTCGACTATTAAACATTCTTGTGTAGCTTAGGTGGTCAAAAACCCATTGGATCACAGTGTAAAATCCCAAACTTCATATTTTTGCTACAGTCGGCTGTGAGTTCAAATCTCACAAAAAGTTTATTTTGTCATGTCTGGAGCAAAAGGTTTGATATGAACATCTATCCGGAACGAAATTTAATGCAGGTTGTCCACGATAAAGCGTTAGCAGTATAATTTAGGTGAATATTAACAGAAGATGCTTACCTTGCATGAGTATCCTGACAGGTCCATCTTCGCCCAGTTGTTCTTCACTTAGTATCTGTGTTATGTCCTCCAGCTTCGTTTCTTTGAAGCCGATGGCCTTTCTGTGTTTTCGCTTCCAGGATAGTTTGGTGTGTATATCTCGTAGATCCATCTTTCTCTGCTTCTCTTCCCATTCTTTGCCTATGGCCAGACAGAACGGATTGTTTCTCAGGGACTGCTTCGTCAATTCCTTAATTTCATTCAATCCTAAAATGAGAAATAAAACATTAGCACATTATAATATTGGTTAATACGATTATATTGATGCAAATAATCACTGGTAATGAAAACACCTTTTATAGAGTGTTTAAAATGCAGATATTGAACGTACTGTCTTGACTCAGCTCCCCCTGGTAATCAGTTCCTTCCACCCATTCTCTGAATAGCTTTGAAAATTGGCTCCAATCGTTTCTGCAGAGACCATCTGCGACTTCCTTGAGAGCTTCTCTGCGGCTCTCATATCGACGAGCAAACTTCTTCAACAACTCGTGAGCCGCGAGATTGGCGTCTGGTTTGTGTTTGTTCCAGATGGAATCAACTTCATGTTGTGGAAATTTTAACACTTTGACTCCCAGAGTCTGAATCATACTCTCATCTGCGAAACAGTGAGACAGGTTCAGCAGGGCGCTGTTCCACGCAAAATCTTGTATGGAGGCCATCATGGATACATCAATTCCACTTTCTAACTGCCATCGTTAAGTCCTGTAAAAACAGATGTTTAACGTCTCTTTATTATTAGTCACTCCAAATAACACTTCACTTCGACATTGACATCGTTCACCAATAAAGTCGATTAAACTTCCCTTAATTCGGTTGGTTTTAATTAATAGTTAAAGATCAAGGCCTTGTTGTTTCCGACAATTAATACGTTCGAGACTAGGGGATTGATTGACCAAGAACTAGTTTTCTGGACTAATTCGTGAAGTTTTTTTCAAAATTGAGCACATTTTAAGAACCAAGTTATTGTTTGAGTCGATATGACGAAATAAATCGTGGATCTAATGACAATATATTTATAAACTGCGCAATAGAATATAGCGGGCAATCCGAGTAAACAAGACATTTTAAGCTTATTCACAAACGACATCATAGATTAAGACAATAAAGTAAATTCCGTAGACACATATTATTTGGGTTGTTTGTAATGAAGAACAAAAGGCAAGAAACAATATGCAGAAGTTGAAAAAAGACAAGAAAAATTTCCTTTTACGGGGAAACGCCCTCTCTCATCTTTAACCGAAATATTACATGTTAATTCATCACTGAACACTCCATTACAAATGAAATTAACTTGTGTTCATGAATTCTTGTTGATGATTGTGTACGCGCAATGAAATTTGAAAGAAAATTGCATGACGGTAGAGCAAAAATTATTTTACCTCAACTATTCTCAGTCATATGAAATGCAGCAGTCACGCAGTCCCCTTGAATTTTTTTCACTTTCTTCTTTTCCAAAAAATTTATATATAAAATAATTTTTTGTATATTTTGTTCACTGTTATTAACATCATGCAAGTACACACATGTAAAGTAACTGGATCGCAATTTCCACCAATGCCAACGTTTATTATTTGCAGTATTTTATCTGACTTGGTTTTACCCCAAATATCTGTGGCTCCGCTCCACTTAGCACGGAGGTTCTGAGAGGCGACAGAATCTTTTTAACTCGGTAAGCAAATTATCCAAAAATAACCTTTCGTTCTAGAAAAAAAAAGAACAAAGAACAAAGTCCCAAGAACTGTTTTAGAATACTAATTTACTAGAAAAATATTTATACGTTCTCAAAATATGTAGGTACATGTAAATAAAAAGTGAAACGTACGAGATGCAGAAGTTGACTTTTCCCCTTTAAGTTCTGTTCACACCGAGCGGCAGCGGCAGCGTCAGCGGCAGCGATAGCGTTAAAAATCCAAGTGATCCTCATATTCACACCGAGCTGCAGCAGCAGCGGTGTCCATAGCGATTTTTCTGTTTGTTTACATGTCCTAGATAGGTCCACATGGACTTGTTATGCTCTAAATAAAGCCTGTGCCTTGTTTAAAGGCATCAAAACATCTACATAGACCTGTGTAAGTTGTGTCAATTGCATAAAACATCACAAATATCTAATTAGAAGCATGAAAAATAGCATCATTTGGATGTCTTCAAGTGTTTCAACCTTTTCATTGTAATTAAAAATTATGGCTCAACCAGATGCAGACTTTCAGTTGCGATGCCAAATCATAGAGGAGGTGAAGGAGAGGCCCTTGTTATGTAACAAGGGCCGTCCAAAGTATCAAATCAATTCATATAGAACGGAAGAATTTGCCCACATTGGTGTGGCAGTCAGAAAGACTAGTGAGTGGATCTACCTAGACTATACATCTATTTCGAATTGAATATGAATTTAATACAATGAGTAGCATTAGCACCCAATTATTGCTGGGGTTGTGCATGTAGGTAAAGAGGTCCAGATGATTTGGAAGAACCTAATTGATACATACAGGAAAAAGTCCAAAAGTGGTGATGCAGGGTAATCGGTATAAGAGAGGGCATCTCAATGGAGGTACTACAACAGAATGAATTTCCTGAAGACCTTCATAGGCAATAAAAAGTAGGTACAAATCGATGTAACATTTCATAAATATTGAATAAAATTACCAACATACATGTATACTAAAGTCATAAGTACAACTAGGATGTTAAATGTTTAGAACAGTTACAAATGTGCCACAGAGGGTTGAAAGCGACAATGACAATGGAAATCAAGGTGGTGGTGGTGGTGCTGGAGATGCTGCGCAGGAGAAGGTCAGGCCTTTCACATCTACATTGACGTCTAATGCCGACAACTATGATGCCACAAAAGCTCGTAAGTCTAAGAGGAAATCTGAAGGTGAGGTCTGGCAAGATAAAATTCTTAAATGCTTGGAGCCTGTTGATGTTCCGGATACTCCAAAGAAGGATTATCTCGATGCTGCTTTAGAAGCTGTTTCTTTGCAAATGAAAGAAAATCTGTCTAATAATGAGATGCTAGATTTAATTGAAGACATCCAGAACATGGTGAACAGAGCATGCAGGGAAAAGCGAGAAGACTTGAAATGGCCAATCAGGTTTCCAACAACACCAGCAACAACCAGATGTTCCAAGGACCAGGTCCACAAG
>JBCAUG010640569.1:0-13985 GCA_038406175.1 Haplosyllis leylae | reverse complement strand
TGGCATAATAAGGTGTAATGCCTAAAAATCACTTTAGTTGCACCCGGCAGTCTGTGCGTACCAGGGGTTTCACATGCAGCAGCTTAAGGGTTAATAGTGCCAAGACAAGATGAATCAATATCAAGGAGTGAAGAATTTCACTTTGGTGACTTCTCAAAACTTACATGAGGTGAGATTGAACCCACTCTACATCAGATTTAACTGAACATTGGAAAACTCAGAACACTTGAAATTCGAGTTCAGAAAACTTGAAATTCTAGTTTGAGTGGAAGGAATCTTTTGTGATCATGTTGTCAGGCATCTTAGATGTCAGACATCAGTTGTAACAGAACATCACAAATGGTTGAGCTGTGGCAGCTATTTCTATTGTGTGTGGTAATGACTGCCATCTAAGATGGCCAACAACATGTTCAAGTTGGAGACAGACTCAAACTTAGTAGTGTTTGGTTTTGTTTTTTTTTGTAAGTCTCTTTGTTAGCAGCCATTTTTGTGATTTTTGGTTACAGCTGCTATCTAAGATGACCAACAACATGTGGAAGTTGAAGATTGACCCAAACTTAGTGGTGTTCAGTTTTTGTTGCAAGTCTATGTTAACTCTCTGAGTAATGACAGCCATTTGTGATTTTTGGTAGTGGCTGCCATCTAAGATGGCCAACAATAAATGGAAGTTGAAGATAGACCAAAACTTAGTTGTGATCAGTTTTCATTGCAAGTCTGTGAAGGTCAAGGCTCCTAATGTTATGTAAGGCCACAAGCCAGTTAACCATGACACTCTTTGAGTTATGTAAGCTACCAGTTACATTGATATAATAAATGGCACACCCCTTTAGCGGGCACTGTGTTGGCTTGTCTTGAACCCCCGACAATTCCGTGGATTTTACACAAAAAATGAAATCCTCACAAAATAATTGTCAACACATATTTTATGCTAATCTTAATAATAGAAATGACATTTTCAGGAAATGTTCTGAATGTATCCACAAGAGGAGCTCGGTTTGTGTATCAAACAATGGAAAATGATTAATAGGCAGATGAGTGCAGCGTAGATTCATTACAAGTTGCAAACAATGAGTAATGATTGCCGTGATTGTTGTATGTGATCATTTTCATTGCGATTCCATTGTACGCATCCGAAAACTAGCTAATTATCAATCAACTGATCAATTTTACATGAATAAATCATTTGTTTCTGATACAATATACAATTAATTAGAAAGTTGCATGTATGTCCAAAATAAAACGCAACTTTGCGGGGACAGAGTAGCCAACCTAACTTGGGACTGAGCAGAATTTCAGTAACACTGAGCGCTTCGTGGAAGCCACGCAAACATTTATACGAATGCGTAAAACGTGATTTTCAATTTAGTCAGATGGGAACCAGACTTGAAAAAGACAAGTGAAAGTTAACTTCGCAACTTAATCCATGAAGGATGCAACAATTTAGAGCCGAACATGTTGAGTTTTCTATTCCGGTGTAAAAATTCTGGGCTGCTCACATTCCAACGACCGTGCTGCTTTGTACCATGTACAATAGTCCCACACCCTACCCCCAAGACATGTAAAATGCTCTGATGCCTCCATCGTGTGTGTAGTGTATGTCCTCTTGGGCATACATGCATGAAAAAGGCATTTTTCAATACCCGGTCGGGGCATTGGAATACACCGGGCGCAACAGCATGCAGTCACAAGCCGACAAAGGCATTTCACCTTTCCTTGGTTTCTGCGGTGGTAAAATTTTACGCTGCATCTCAATATTCTCTTCCAATTCCAAAATTCTGTTCAACCAGGTAAAATTCCAAGCACCTTGTTTCACAAACGCATTAGTATTGGCAATCACTAATGTGAAGCAATTAAGCAATTACTTGATAAAAAGGCATCCATGCCCATTCAGTATGCATTAAGTGACCATATTTATGATAGATTAAGTCGAATGCTAACCTAGTATTTTTATTACTGATTCACAGACATACTTCATCCAACTACAAAACTGAGTAAAAATAATATTCACGAAACTCCTTGCAATAAAATAATTCATATGATATAAGGTACTCCAATTCTGACAACTGTGCCTGAGCTTTTCTGTTAATTCTTCTGTCTGTAATTTCATTGTGTGTATCTGTGCTCTTATGTGTCCTAGCACATACATCCCTCCACAAACCTGTTGACTTTCACAAGAATAAGACTTTTGCTCCCAAAAACAACAGGAAACTAATTGGGTTATCGAAATTCCCAGAATCCTTACACTTTGAAAACGTAAAAGCGCAAGGGTTCAAATTCGCATTGACAACTATTTCTTTCATAGAAACCCAGTGAAACAGTTCAGCTGTGCTTAAACCAAACCCAAAATATTAGGCCGATTCCAATGAGAAACTTTCATAGAAAAAGTGGACAGTTGATTCAGAAAAACTGATCATGAGATCATTATTATAAGTCCAAATCACTTCCAAGATATTCACAAGGGCTTGTCATTGAAATCAAATTTGCCCTAGCGTCCTTCATTTTGCTTGGTAATTTTAATTGAAAACCCATTATAATTTGTACTGAAAGTGAGCACATGCCCTTAGCAAATACCATGTCCTTTAAAAGTTAAAATTCATGAACAGAATTAATTACTCCACATAAGTGTTCAGACATTGAAAACAGACAATTATTTACAGTGGCGAATTTAAGCGGCGTCCCCCTGTCAGTCCCAGTACACTGCCATAAGCAAACTTTCTTCACAGTTTCGCAGAATTTCCTTTCTTATATTAATTTATACATGACCTGATAAGTAGATGACACAGATCAGCTTATACAACAGTACAAATGTGAAAAGCGCAACCTGTACAGTGAAATAGGATCATCATTCATCCTCAGATTGTGGAACGTATGAAACAATTTCTTGTTATTCTTAACAGATATTTCAGGCTTCTGTGTTGAACCACACAGATGGCTTTCCATTAAGCTTGAAAAGAAAACCTGCTTGCAACACGAAGTTTCTTTTATTTCATATTTTATTACCGATTACTGAGAGTTGGACCCATGCTATTGAGGATGAGAAATCAACAAAACAGACACCTCATAGATACTACAATGTGAAGTTGAAATAACAGAACGAAAATTTACTCAACACGCTGCAAAAAACAGAAACTTAGAATGTTGCAGAGGGACTATTAAAAAGTTTAAGTTTGTAAAAATGTACTGGCAAAAACATGCAATATAAAATCTGAGGTTGCTGCTACTCTTCTAAACAATCGAGCATTCTGTCCACCATCTTAACTTGTTGAAACAGTTGTCTTGATCAATTCTTTTCATAATAAAAACGTCAATGTTTAAATGATCAGATCTAAACTATCTTAAGTTCAAACCACTTCTAAGCTGCATCCATGGAGACTTTTCGTGTTTTTAGGTTGGAGGGTGTCATGGATTTAGCAAGTCAGCCTTTAAATTCTTTCCAGCAAGAATATTTCATTTGGAAATATTGGTGACAAGTGTTTTTACCAAAACACTAATTTACTTGACTTGACTTAAATGTGGATGTGGTTCTTTTTCAAGATTTTTTTTTCCAAACTATGAACTGAAGAAATTTTTACATGGGAGTGTTTGTTAAAGTTTTCTTAAACTTGCAAGGATATTAGGAGTTGCACCTTAGTTATGCTTGAAGTATCTTTCAAAATTTATCACAAAGGAAAGGTAAAATAATTCATTTGATCTGAGGTACTCCAATTCTGACAAGTGTGCCTGAGCTTTTCTATTAATTCTACTACAATGTGAAATTTCGGAAAATACATTTTCCCTCAGAAAGTACAGTCAAAATTTAACTTACTGAGTATGGTGACAGACAGGGCAGTGGCGATGATCGTCAGGTACAGTGTAGATGAGGTGTTCATTGTGGTTTCCTGTCTTAGTTGTTGCTAGGTCCCCTGACTCCACTGTCCTCAACCCGCTCTTGGTTCAATTGCTTTATTTCACTGCTGGAATCTCGGCTTTTATTTGCTGGGAAGAGGCTCTGGGATGATGACGGTGTTTCGGTTAGCACCTGTGGCTTTCAGAGTAGAGAAGTGATCGGTACAGCTCCGTTCCGGATTCCCACCTACCTGGATACGCACGCGAGGTGATTGGTTGGAAGGATTAGGATCCTGCTTCCCACTAACTCACTGGCCTAATAGCCCATTTCAGGAGTCTATTAAATATGGAAATAAATCATCAGCATTTGATTTAATACAGCAAATCCAGGAAATAAGGTCAGATGAGACTCAGTGGTAGCGGTTAAAAGAATTACATCGACTTTGTGATACATCAAAAATTCACACTGACGCCAACTTACAGAGATACGTCCATGATCAAAGCACTGGAAAGCAGTTTCACATTAATTCGACCACTTGTATGTATTGTATTCTGAGTGATTTTGTTTTAAGTACAATATTAATTTTGTTAGTGTACAATTCTACTTTTTTGGTTAAAATATAAAATGTATAAAAAATGAGCAACAACACAATTAAGAGAACAGAATATAGCTACAATTATAAATAATGTTTCCAATTATATTTGGCTGTTACATTATGTTCGAACCGATTCTCATACATTACCAGCCATGAATGTTTGTTACTTTAATAATCTATTCTATTGCGTCTTTAGTCAATACCATACAACAGCACAAGAAACAAGAATGCTTTCCAGCATTGTGTTGTGCTCCATCTGATTGCTTCAGGTAGGTATATGAAGAGATAAATTGATTAAGATAAAGAGTTGAGGAGAGTTGAGACGAGACGAAACAATACGAAAACAAGACAGTCATCCTGCAAGAGACATACCGCCCACGGCGTAGCCAGTCCCCTCCCTAGTACAGGGGATACCCCCTGAACAGGACAGGGGGTACCCCCCTACAGGACTAGGGACAGGGCCAAGGGATACCCTCCTCCCCAGACAGGACCCCTTCCACATGTGAATGGACAGACACCTGTGAAAAAAAAAACCCGTCGCACTACGTACGCGGGCGACCGTGGGGAGTGAGATGAAGAGTTGAGTGGGGGATGGGAACCTTAGGGCGGGTCTGAAAATGTATCAAGCACGATTAAATCTGAAGAGAACAAAATCCAGTTGAAGGGAGGGGTTGTCCAAAAAATCAGTTACTCAGAATATCCTAAAACATATTTTTGTAACTGTCAGATAGACACCAACCACCTGGATGGATGGACGGACACCATAGTGACCAGTTAAAGTCGCTCCGCTCTTAAAACAGCGCGACTGAAAAGGGCATATAATGAGAATTACTGGTGAACTACTAAGAATGCTAAGTAGCATTGTGTCGCATTGCACTTTTTGAACTTAGTATCATTTTTTAGCTCAAAGATATGTCAGGTAATGTGACTACATAGCTGGTTAGGTAGCCAGCCGGATATGTAGCTAGATAACTAGTTAAAGATAGTGAAATGGATAGTTACCTATGAGAGAAAGAGAGATAGACACACAGGTAAACGCAATAGTAAGGAAGTTGCTTAGAATTTCCTAAAATGCATTTAAAAAGTTTTTTAAAAATTAAAAAAAAAAATTCAGTCCAAACATATGTCAAGCCAAATCTGGTGTTCTCTCATTCTTGGGGGGGGGGGGGGGAGGGAGGTCAAGAAATCAAAGTTTGCTCAGAATGGCCTGAAACCCATTTTTGGAATTCTTGAGATTGGATGAAATTTTCGAAATTTTGTGCATGTTCAACCAACCATACTAACACACAGACACCATAGAGACCAGATAAGTCGCTCCGCTCACTGAGGCGGCGCGACTAAAAAACTAACTTAATTTTCAAGAAAAATGTACAAATTCCACAGGGTTGTTCTTTTTGAAAATTTACACTACAAAACATGATTTTAGGGCAATGTTAGTACCGGTTGTATGATCATTATATTAGGGGAATTATTACTGAAAGTACATTTTCTGAAATTAACATTACACATTTGTTATTGTAAAATTTTCAGGGACCCCGCATTTCTCCTCAAACAAAAATTCCTGACTTTTTCTAATTCAAGCCATATCACACGAGTTGTGGAAGGCCAAAATCTGTTTGCCGACACCCCATTGTCTGTACACTTACAACTCACGGACTTTTTTCGAAAATTAAAAAAAAATCAAGCCAACTTTTCCCCGATTTGAAATGGTAGTGTGGATACGATCCCTGATTTGTTTTTCAAAGAATCTGAAAATTTTCAACCAATGACCACAGTCGCACGTGTTTTATGTTTTTTTAAATAAAATTGCTGATATTCCATTTTTTTTTAGCAGTGACACTTTCTCGAGTTCTCTCAGTGTGAACGAGCCCTTAATGGTAACTGACGAGAGATCAAATCTGATTTAAAATTTACAAAACTGGGTCTGGTTTATTTTTTCCCTGAATGAGAGTGAGTTCTTACAATAAAATGTTTTTGCGTTGCCTGTGACTGGACATTTGCAAATAATATTCTCCATATTCCTGATTTGCTTCCAGAAAATTCCACAAATTCTACATGAGAAAATAATTCAATTGTCTTTCACAGCAAATCGTCCAGACGGATGTATTTCACTGAAATGTACTCAGATCGTGGCCAACGTACACTTGGGTGGTAAAGGTGTCCGTCTATGTCAGTGTCATTTTAATATTGACACCAGCCTTCATTTAGCTACACCCACTCAGAATTCGGTGTGAGCGCTCAGGGATTGTTACTGTGGCGGAGAGGATTCCTTTTTTGTTGAAAATAAATCAACTTGATTGGTGGGCGATAACACTCGATACCTTACGTACTTCTTACGTACGGGTTCTTCGTATACATACATTTCGATTAAAGAAAATCGAATCGCCCTTAGTTTTTACATCTAGCAACTGCTAAAAACAAAGACCGATGCTGTTCTGTACAATGAATCCAACCTTTCATGAATAATGTAGCGACCATCAATAATCATCTTCCGCTTAACTTTGGTAGACGATTATCAAGTCCTAAAAGGATACGAGCTGTTAAGTTGTTGATATAATAAATTGAATAATGGCCACTCAATTACTCCAGATTTACACAATTGTGTAGGGTATTCGCGCACATGCAAGGGTCACTCTTGTCTACTCATAGCAACAAGGACAAAATAGATCTTGGCACCAATGTCACTTCACAAGGAATCATCCATCCAAAACAAATTTAGATAGTGAGAGGACGCCGTGCGATGTTTTTGTATTTCTGAAAAAATCTGAAACCTTCAATCTCTTACAATTTGAAGCAACTCGGTACTTTCATGTCAAAAAAACCTGCTAAATTGGATGAACACAGTTCATCTTAAAAATCAGTAGAAAAGAAATTAAGGCAATGCACAATGGGCGCTGGTGTGGAGCACACTATGTTCCGTTTACAACGAATGAAAGATGCAAGCAGAAAATGAAGATTTACTTTCGATATCAACATTGAATATGAGTAAATCTGAAACAAACATTATTTTGTGTCCGATTACAATTTTTAAGGAAATTTAGGACTAAGGAAAATGAATAACTTGTTCACCCGGACAAGTAACTCCAAATTTAATTTCAATGGGTTAAAATCACAAATTTTCAGCTTGTCCACCCGGGCAAGTGATTAAAAGTAAACTTGTCCAACAGCAAAATCCACTACTCATGGACCATACCTAAAATATTCACTGTGATGGCATGTGAGCAACTTAAGTCAAGATTGCAAGCAGAAAAAGATAGTTGTTTATGGCGAGTGACTTTCTAATACTTTGGTGAGTCGGATTTCAGCAGAAAATCATATTCATTTTTACCATCGCATGTAAGAAAAGGTAAACATTTCAAGCATTTTATGTGAGGTCACCACATCTGCTTCAAATGACTACCAAGCCATTTTTGCACCTTTCCTGTCACCATGAAGGTACATTTTTATAGGAGTCAATGTGTCCCACACAATCCAGGATCCATTCCTACCGGTAGTATTTCGACAGGAACTTTGACGTAAAATTCTTCCCAGTCCCCTTAAAAGTTCAAAGTCTGTTGGTACCCTTTCGACCTGAAAAGTATTCTTTTTTCTGGAAATGTTTCCCTACGCTATGTCATATATACAGACGCCATAGTGACCAATAAGACTAATAATAAGAGATGACGAAGGATTTCTCAAAACCCTAGAAACTTGGATTTCGACGACTTAAGTTGCACCTATTTCAAACAAGTGATCATTTATACCGTTTTTGCATATTCGAAAAAAATAATGTCATCTGAACGTTCGTTTAACTTTTTTATTTAAATGCCACACTGATTTTCTACATTACAATCAAAGTACAATCCAGTTTAATATTTAGTTACAAAAATTTTTGATCTGAACGTAATTTTCCTAAATGTAGTTAACTGTTTAAATATTCAACGATTAAAAATTTAAATAAAAGTGGTAAATTGCACCAAAATCTATATTTTCAAGCTCAAATGATATCGCCAAGTCCGATGTGTTAGTATATCGCTCAGTCCAATGTGTTAGTAGTACCTACAACATTAAACAAAAATATCTGGGAAAATAGGAAAATAAATTGCCCATGTCACCATCATTATTTGTCATTATCCTCAAAAATTGTTCATGAAAACCGAGGCAATCTAGCGCATTTTCACATACTTTGTTCGGAGTTGAAATGCCAAAGTTAGAAATTAAAGGATTACTAATCTCTCGGATATTGAAATACTTCGTACAATTGTGTACTCTCTTTCTTTTGGGTATTTAGCAATTTGACTCGACAAATTACAAAACATTTTACTTACTGAAAACACGTCGTCTCTGTGTATTTTTAATTACCAATGTAGTTCCACGTGTATGCTGAAATAAATTTCAACGGATTAGTGGAACATAACGAATAATTGTGTGTATTGTTCTGGCAATAATACAGCATGATGAGGCAGTTTCAGAAAACCTGAAATTTACCTTGGAAAGCGATTTTGGTACCATCTTTGGTACGAAACTGCAGTCTTCGACAGCTGTAAAGAGAGAATCCAATCAAAATGGCTTCTATTACATGTCTAAATTATCAATAATTCATTAAATGTGAACTAAAAACGCATTGTCGTAAAACCCACCTGTTCAGACTGTAAACCTGCAAATTTATTAATGTGATAGAAGACGATAATGACTCTTTTCAAAACATGTGTAATTCAAAACGAAAGACGTGTGTGACGAGACATGCACAATAAATTTTGTCTGCTAGAATACATAAGCACAAATGGATGGATAAGAGCTCATTTGGCAGGCTGACCAATCAGTTATGTAAAATATATATGGAAATATATAAAGATATTTTTGTCAGCAGAATGCACTGGTCGTGAGGTCCACAACCTTTAACTGGATCCATGATTACGTAGCAGACCAAGGACGGTAAACGAGCCAGGAGGACGAGGGAAAAACGTGAAAATCATACCAAATTATCTTCAAATGTGGTACCAGCTCCTTTCTGAGCATATATTCTAATCAGGTTCTGAAATTCGATAAAACCCTCCATTCTTCCGGCAATCATTTTATTCTACATCTGAACGTCTTCTAACTTCTTTCTACCCACATCACAACGTCTTCTAACTTCTTTTAACCCACTTCAATCTGATTTTCTTTCCCCTTCTTAGCTTCAGTGAACTTCAAATTCTTATTTCATTTCTTAACTTCTGAACTTCGATTTCTTTTTCATATTTGCTTCAATTTCTTATTTTCACATTTCTTTCTTCAATAACCCATATCTTCACTTCATTCTTCACCACCTTAATTAATAAAAATACAACCATGTTAATGCATATAATTCACAGGGAAACC
Source organism: Haplosyllis leylae (assembly GCA_038406175.1). Classification (NCBI taxonomy): domain Eukaryota; kingdom Metazoa; phylum Annelida; class Polychaeta; order Phyllodocida; family Syllidae; genus Haplosyllis; species Haplosyllis leylae. The sequence goes on along the minus strand of JBCAUG010640569.1, from coordinate 4,224 downwards.
TTTTATTGTTTAAAAGTCGTTATAGCTACGCACAAGATCACTTCACAGTTCCGTAATAACCATCGTGTAACACTTATTCACTTTATACCGAAGGGATAGTACATAAGGTCTTGAATACATTTACGCTACTTTTTTTTTAAAATCGGATAAAAGTCATTCAATGAAAACCAGTCAGTTTTCCTTTTTTGCGGAATACAAACTTTACAATCACACAATAAAACCCTATCAAGGCGAATCTTTAAACATTTACATGAAACTTTTTTCACTCAGAAAATTCAGTGACATTCGATCAATGTGCTATGGTGAGCTGACGTCAATATCTGACACAAAATGAACTAAACAATAGCATCCCAGAGGCTATTTTAAAATGTGGTCACAAACCTATTGAATGAAATTTGACAAATTAATCAAGATCATTGTCTTAAAGTATCTACAGAAATTAACCACTAACAAAAAAGAGCTCTATCTGTGTTCCCAACAACATACATTTCAGGTTGGGATCCCAATGTGCTCTCACCAACAACTATGTGTCTGTTAGATAACACGACAGTCGGCTGCTGACCAAAAACACTGGCAGTTTGCATTCAATGGTGTTATTCATCTTAAATAGTTCCAAACTTTTAGTTCTACCGTTGAGAAGCAGAGGCAATTTCCCTGTTACCACAGCAAGTTTAGATCGACATAGTGTTATCTAGCATAAATGAAATATCTATCTTTACGCAGCGTAATCGTTTTACTTTGCTACAAAATGTGTAAATACATTTAGCTCATGTCCACTGTTGAAATAACGGAACGAACACTAAGTAAACACGTTCTGATGTATGTATTTAAATATTCGCATATTATGTCAAGTCAAATGTTGCAAAAGATTCGATTAACATGGTTTGGCGTAACTGTTACAAGTCCAGAGTTGCAAACTTGAATTTTACATAAAATATTTCTCTTTTCAAACAATATTATTTCAAGGAATCTTGAATAGCTTCGAGTATAGTCACTTTACAAGTGTTATTTACATTTAAGGTAGTTGCAAGTATGTAGTCTAGTAGCGATCTGACCAGTGATTGTACTTACTGCGTGGCGAGTAAGAGCGAGATCGCGAACGTGAATATCTACGCCTGTAATACGGCGAAGGCGATCGACGGCTGTATCCACCTCCACCGCCGCCACCACCACCACTTCTGTATCCCCTGCTACAGAGATGATAATGTCAAGATTTAAAATGTTGTTCAGATGTTCAAAGTGCGGATAAATCACGGGCCAAGTCTGTAGTGATTTCTTCCTTGGCACATCGCACCAATGGTACAAATGTTCGAAAACTTGCATGCATAATAAATAGTGAGTGAGTCTGCACTTACGTGGTAGGATGGCCAAGATAGACACCCGGAGTTGGTGTGTGAGCACGCTTTGTTATTGAAAAATCAACACGAATCTTTCTGCCGTCTATTTCCTGACCCGGTGCTTCATGTTTCGCCTGCAATTAACATTACACATACTTGGCATAAATAGCTTTATCTTGGAAAGGAGCTGTGAAAAATAAAACTGGACAGACACTATGCGCATACACAAAATCAAAAATGAAAGCAAGGTTATTTATTGTTTGGAACAAATAACCTAAAGTTTTTCTCTTACATCAGTAGCATCGTCGGTGTTATGCATGTACACGAAAGCAAATCCTCTCGATCGTCCTGTCTGATGATCATACACTATCTGTACTTCATCAACCGGACCCCACTTGCCGAACATTTCCCGCAAATCTCTCTCTTGTGTATATAAACTCAGACCAAATACTCCAAGACAACGACTTTCTTTCGGATTCTCCTAAATAACAGAACATAACAATACACTACAAATCGGTCTGTTTACTCTTTTGAGTGTGAATGAAGAAAAATTGGAAACATGTACACGAGCATTAAATTTTTTATTAAAATTAATCACCCTATCACCCTGATGCCGCTTTCTGCTGGACATGGGAGATCTACTGTATGATCGTCTGTAGCCGTACGCCCGTTCACGTCTTGAATACCTATCGTACCGATCATAAGAACGACTTCGACTGCGGGAATATCCACTAAAAAAAAATCATAATGTAAGTCAAGTGAAACTTTTAAAAAAAAAATGCCCGATTTTTAAAGACAAAATTGAAAGGAAACATCGTCAACTGTTAAACCCCACGGTGAAACTGACCGTCTATGTGTGCACTTATTTCAAGAAAGATATTATATCACTGATTATTTTCTCGGGGAAAGTATCTTTGGAAACCATACTGTGTCAGTGTCTTTTAGCCAAAAACATTTTCTATGAAAATCTGATTGGTTAAACATCCTTTGTACGTACTAGCGTGATCTGCGAGACCGGTACGGGCTCCTTGACCTTGAACGGCTGTATCGCCTATGCCTGCTTCTTGATCGGGATCTGGAACGTCTAGGACTTCTGCTGCAAGATCTGTAGGAAAAAAGAATATGAAAATACACATGATTTATTCTTCCTGCTTACTGAGACGTACAAAATTTTGCATCAGCTTCGTTCCTGTTAGCTAGGGTATCGCATGTTTAAAACTCACATACCTTGACCTATACCGCTTGTAGCCTCTCGATCTACAGAATGACAAAGACATTCACTCAATGTTCATAGGATAGAAACATGAATGAATAATCCAGTATTTTACGTTTCATTCACTTTTAAAATCCGAACACTTGAAATACAAATTTGAAGGAAATTTTTCTGAAAGTAAAGTGCCCACGCATCATACGGAGGTTGTTCTTTTTTCACTATCACCAAAATGCTGCAAATCGAAGGGAGTCCAATCAATACAGTTATTTTTTACCTTGATCTTGATCGGGAATGTCCATGGGAACCTCTTTTCTCCATGGATCCGTTACGTGATCTGTGATGTGAAGGGGAACGAGAACGGGAAGCTTTTCCCGGAGAACCTGATGGCGTATCTGAAGCACGGCCTGATTCTGACCTCTCTCCTGAAGGTGAGCGAGATCCAGTTGTAGAATGGTCCTAAAAGACAAATATTACTGCCACACTCATGGATATCACGAGTATCCAAAATAAAACGTGGTTTATAGCAGATTTACAGTTGATCTACATCTGATGTAGATCTAGACTTACTTCTGTTTTGTATTACAATCAACAAGATATAGAAAGATTCTTTAACAATGCGTGGAAATCAAAAGCGAACGACAGAAGATAGACCTGACATTTTTTGACACAGTTTTCCTTTGCGACACGAACTGGATCTAAACAAGAAAGTCCTCCTGCGTGAACGCAAGAGGCATACCGCCTGCCGCGTAGGAAGTGTTAGCTATGCCGTCCTATTCAGGGGGGGTACCACCCCCGACTGAGCACCCCACGTACAAGTCAGCTGAGTACCCCCCCATACAAGTCGGCTGAGTACCCCCCCCCCTTGCGGACAGACAACCTTCCCCATTTCTTCGGAATGCGGGCGATAAATAAATAGAACCAATGCGCGATTCATGGTCGCCAGGGAGACGCAAGTCTGAAAATTAGATCTTCAAAATAGACCAAAACTCTGGATTTAGCTCTAGATTTATAACGTTTGCGATACACTTATCGTCGAATTCTTCATTTGTGGTCACATATACTTCTTCTGTAGAGGATAACATCCCTTTATTCCATCGATTATTCCAGATCTAGATCTAGATTTGGGTCCAACCAAAATAGATCTAGGCTCTACACTCTATCAAGATGAAATTTGAGAATTAATTGTTTATCATCTCTTCTAAGACTCTTTAAGACAACTGCTATTCAAACTTACCTCTCTATCACTCATACTGACAACAAACGTCCGTTAAATATGCGCTGCCTCTACTTTCCTGCAGCTTTTTTCAAGATGGCGTCCCCGCGTGTAAAATAACTTAAGCGTCAAATAGTACAACAGTTTTCGACTTCCCAAAGTCGCAAAAGATTGGCCGTGTAACTTCTGTAATATTACATCTCTATTAAGTAATGTTCTCAAGCTTAGCTGTACAGATTCTGTCTGATACTTTTGGCTATCTGGGTACTGTCTAATGCTCTTGACTATCCAGGTACTGTCTGATGCTCTTGGCTATTTGGGTACTGTCTGATGCTCTTGGCTATCCGGCTACTGTCTGACACTTTTGGCTATCTGGGTATAAAGCATTTGTATAAAGCATTTGAAAAATTGTTATCAGTCTTCAATTTATTGAAATTTAGAAATGTCTCTCACCCTTGGCT
>JBCAUG010640458.1:0-13989 GCA_038406175.1 Haplosyllis leylae | reverse complement strand
AAAATGTATCTTCCTACTATCCTGGGAAATTTTTGTTGAAATTTCCAAACAATTTTACATACAAGTATTTATTAATTTCCAGACATTTTTCTGTAATAATGTATGAAAAATACTTTATTTCAATCTTTACAGACAAGATAAGTTATGGCTTGAGTTAATATAAGTAGATGGAATGATGAGTCTAGGAGAATGTGAAAGCAATATTCATGCAGAGCGAAGCGAGGCTGGAAATTTTTTGGAAAAAATATAAATTTAGGGGCCTAAGATTCATAGTTTAGCTCTTAAACTGTATACTTGGGCCTCCAAATCTGGGGGTCGGGGGGGGGGGCCGGGCCCCCGGATCCGCTAGTGCAAGTCCCGTTCCAAACCACGAAAAACAACAGCAGGATCAACATGTTCTCTATTTATCACTTTTGCCACCAATATATTGTCATCTTTGTCAATTTTTGACAGCTGGCCTCTAAAAAGTGATACAAACTAATGAATCAGAACAAAAATGCATGGATGTAGTATTGGCACTTCGGGTTTTTATATTCTTTTCAAAAACAATTCAAATCAAAGAATGTGAAACAGTACTTTTCATATCATTTCCGTTACATTGACGAAATCAAATAACTAGCACGATTAGTCAATTTTTTGTCTTCCTTGTGAATGTAAAAGACACGTAAATGTCTTCGTGTAAAACGTAAAGGGTCACGTGGCTGCACTCAGTTTCCCTCTTCTACACAACTTCTGCCAACTACCGCAATGGGCAGTCAAGCAGTACTGAGTAAGCAGAAGTCTGAATATTTGCAAAGTAATGTACGAAATGACATTTTTCTTTTCGATAAATCGGCGCACAATGTACATAGTGGCTGACTTCAAAAAATGGCAAGAGCAACTGTAACATTGGAAACCTTGAATCCCGTTGGGAAAAATTGTGATATTTGATGATGACTTTCCTCTGGCCTCTCTGACATTGGGGTGATTATGCATTGATGGCTCAGAATCACAAATAACACCTTTCTGCCTACAATTCTTTCATATTCTAATGATTTTGTCTCTGCAGACATTGGTATGACGGGGAACCAAAGAAATCTTTAAGATGTTTGATAACAGAAAATTTCCAGACTTGGTTATTTGGTGATATTTCCAATAATTTGTGAAAAATCAACAGGGTCCAGCTCCCCTCCTTCCCTAACCAACATATCTAAGAAAAAATCTAGCAACTATTGAAAATTTTGAGGGGGTCAAGTCCCTTCCCCAGCCTCTTCCCATCCAACTAGGTATAATAATTCGATATTTCAGCATTTTTAGGTGTTTCCACCAATTTCCAGAATGTTTGTAAAATTTGAGGAGGTCCAAGATAAACAAACGTAGGGGAGGTCAAGCTGCCACTGGATATATATTTCAGACAATTTCAATAATTTTTGAAAAAGTTGGAGGTTCAAACTCCCCTCCCCTAAATGAAACGAGCTGTTGCAGGATGTAGAACCCAATAGGTCAGGGCCCGCTTGTATTAGAATTAGTCAATTATTGCGCTAGTGAACCACATTAAATGTATTGCAATGGGTTTAGACAGCATTGAGTAAACATTTTTAAGCCCAGATAACTTTGTTCAGAAAAAAAGAAGAAAAAAAGCTGACAATTATCTGAAACATCAACAAACACTACTACCCTAAAAGTGAAAAGAGCCATTTCTTTTAATTTCTTCACTTGCTGAGTGTCCCAACTGAAGTGATGGTAGCACATAACAATTTGGTACCTGGGTCGTTCACCACAAATTGCTACCTGGGTCGTTCACCACAGGTGAAGCATACCTCAAACTTAAAACAGCAGTGAGTGGCTTCATGAACATCATTCTATATACACTGTTGTCAAAAAGAATTCATTTAGTGTTCAGAAGATCGACTTAAGTGAAGTGTGTTTTGGAATACAACCCATATCAGGGGCCTCACTTCAAAATAACTGTCGAATTTTTACTCTATCTCAAGTAATTACATTACTACAGGATTTCCGATGGCGTAAAATTGCGTGTACTTGTGGCAGCAGTCAACAAAAGGGATTCCTTCGGTTTTTCCTTCCCAAGCTGTGTGGCATGCGCGACAACTGTTGCTGGATTCAAACGTTCAGTCCAATGCTTAGGTAAATTATATAACTTAATCATTATACTGCGTATGGTTTGATCCTGTTGTGTATTTTTGGGGAAGTAAAGAAAATCAAATATAACACAGAATTACGATAGAAAGTTGTACGCAACATCGTTTATTTACGAGTCTTTATTTGGCGTGGTTGATTGAAATAATAATTGTGTGAATGATGCACGTTCGTTTTTGTGTCCAAAAGGAACACCCTGGAAACACAGCACCAAGTTCGTATTTTTTTATCCCACACCATTTCAAGCAACACCAATCACCACATGAGACAAGTGATTATGGTCCGCTAGAAGGACCAAGTGACCGACCTGACTACCTCGGTATGTAGTAAATCTTGTCACAAATGTTGGACCAGCAACCCCCCCCCCCAATCCTAAAAATATGGCACTCTGGGATTTTGTCAGTTTTGAACTCAGGAACAAGTTTCCCCCTCCCATAAATATGGGATTTTGTCCCCACCATTCCAATATTTAAATTACACCTTGTGAAGGGGTTGTTTTTGGCACCAGTTCGGAGTATTAGTAAAATTTCCTTTAATCCTGCACGGCTAACAGCTAAATATATATGGCTATAGCTATTTACTAAACTTTCAAGCAACGAGCACATTATTACTATTATATTCTCTCTTTGTAATATGAAACAAGTAAATCGGAAGCTTTGTTTTATGTCGTCAACGTTTGTCCCTTTTTCTGTCTCCCGCGTCTTTTCCGTGACCACCACAGATTTAGGGACACTCGTCCTCTACGACACTAAATCTGTGGTAACCACAAACTGCACAACAGACAGGGTGACCGCATGATCGAGTTAAAAAGTGTAAAACCAAAAGCATGTAACATGTTGATTTAAATACGTGGACTTTTTGCCAGGAAAATCAATACAAATACAGAACAAATAGTTGCATACATTGTTCAGATTTCTTGCAACCACTCGTTAATCCAGTCTACAAAGCATTATTAGTTCCAAAATGTAGTAAATCTGTTACCTGTACAAAGATAAAGTTTGGTGGATCATTTTCAAACGGATATTGATTAGAAGTCTACACAACAGTGCTGGATTAACGCCGCTAACAGGTGGTCTATGACAGTGAAAACCATGCTACTGCTATATTTGTAAAATATCTGAAGCTGAAGCTTCCATCTCAGAAGATTGGCAAAACGGGGTACCGCATGTGCAGAGGCGGTTCATTCGTCTCCACACGCGGAAGTATGGACACCATCTGTTACGCTAAGCTGTGATTTTTCAGGAAAACGTTCTTGCCAAAAAATTGGTATATACCAAGAATAGTTTCCAGATTCAATCCGGAACTGCCCCCCACCAAATTGAAACTTCTCATGGGGAACTTAGACTTTGGATCGGAGTCCCCAAAATGCCCCCACCCCCAAAAGAGATCTGTCGTGTTGGAAGTGTGAAGATCACACTCTGCAGGAGGAGGCTCATATATGTACGTGGGGATCTCATAGTGGAACTAGTTATGGACTATTTTTTCCAGTTCATCTGGATCAGTTAAAAATTTCTCAAATTAACCTGATCCAGTTCATGCATCCCTGCAAGATAAAATTGTTGTGCTGCAGATTAGAAATTTTATTGGGCCTTGAAAGCTACGAAGACTTATAGCATAGAGTACTATTAAAATGGGAAGCTCTTTGCTTATAGGGACTCCAGTTAAAAACTTTCTGTTTTACCAGTGAAATATGATTGGATTGGTTATTTGGGGATTAAATCGTGCAGTTGGACCAATTTAAAAGACCCCTTTAAATCCAACAGACTAAACAGTGTTGGATTATCAAGCCCCGGTTCCAATGGTGTACCAATTTTCTGCATTTCAGTTAGTTTGCCACCTTCATTACGTCGCCACTGTTATCACAATGAGAGAAACTGTAAAATATTTTCCTGAATGTTTCACATCCTCACACCTCAAGCACATCAGCTTGTCCAAAAATCAAAGTTCTTCCACTTGCTCGTGGTATTTAACAAGCTCAATTTACCAAATGTGGGGAAATTACTAAATTCGGCAAAAATTGAAATATTGATTCAAGTAGACATAATTGATGCCGAAGGGTTTTTGTACTCAATTTGTGGGCTTCTGTATTCCAATAATTGAACAAAAATATCTCGTTGTGGGTCTTTTCTTGCTCTTCTATAACCTTTGACCAGACAACTCTAAATCCAACACGATTTCATCTGGATGCAAGTAAATTTTCTGCGCCGCATCAATGTTGTGGATTAAGAACATAAAGTGAAGCTCAAGAAGAACGAGAACCATGCATTATTGTGCAGGGAAGCGTCAGATCGAAATGCATTGTGGCGGTGTGTGAAAAAATGATTGCCGTAATGAAATTCCAGTGTACAGTTCATTTTGACTGGGTAATCAAGCATCTCCACATTCAAGATCAAAAGTTTTTTTGAGGGCGAAATGAGTCACAGAAAAAATATTGCCCTCTTTCACCCTGTCTCATTCTTGTGCATCTGTAATACAAGGAAGGGGGTATTAAAAATCTGAGCACACCCAATAGAGAAGGAAATTGATAAAATAAAGTCATTCCAATTTTTTTCATGTCGGATATTATGTTCAGCATCGCGTGTCAGTCATGGCTTATCCACACAGCACGGGAACAGGACCGGGACAGGTACAGGGAACAGGACCAGTTTGATGGGTAACTATTTTATGGTACAGAAATGTTCACACTGGTCCGAGACAGGGGCAGGAACCAGGGCCAACTGTTTTCTATTGTGCCAGCCCAGTTCCCTGTACCAGCTCCAGTCCCGTTTCGTGCAGTGTGGATAAGCAATCGATGCGCTTTTCTTTCTAAATTATGGTGGGTAGTTACGTAAAAAAATCGCAGATTTTGTGATGATCTTACATGAACAAATTAAATACCTCTGGTTATTCTTAGATTCAGAGACAACAACTCCAGAGAGTTGTATCACCCCGAATACCGAAATCTGCCTGTCATATTAAAAGCCGAATGCCATCTGAGTTTTTTTCTACATATGTATTTTTATTTTGAATTTCAAGTGAGCAAGATTCGTATCAAAAATGATTATGTAGAACTACATGGACTAGATGTAGTTCTAGCATTCTAAGTTTCTCGACAGTCTACTTGGAAGAAACAACATGAGCACAATGTTCAACAGGTTCATGTGTAGTTAGTTCACTCTGTCAAGAACTAGGATGGTAACCTCTGATTGTCCTCCAAATTGTTTTGTTAAGGTCTATTCATGTGCCTTTGTCTTTCAATTAACGAAGGCATTTATTCCTCAGTGTCTTTCGACATAAAATTTCTAACTTAAATTTGATGTAGATTTTCTTTCTTACTTGACAGAACTCTTTTGTTTTAAAAAATCGTACAAATGTAGCAATTGAGTAAAGAGAAACATCATGCAGCTATCCCCACGGCTTCGGGAATATGGGGGTACTGCATTTTTCATAAAGAAGCATACTTCTATTTCTCCAGTTTTAAAATCATGTTTAACCAATACGCAACAGCATCTGTGACGTAGTATTATTTGATAAATTGAATTTTAATCGTTGCCCCACATTAAAAACTAAGTAGGCGCCCCCCCCCCCCAATTTTTGATCCCGCGACCAAAACTGGCGAAATCACAAAACCCCATATTTGGCATATTTGGGGGGGGGGGGAGTCCTTGCATTTAATCCCGCGTCCAAAACAGGTGAAATCACAAAGTCCCATTTTGATGCAAATGGGGGAGGGGGTTCTCATTTTTGACACTGAGTCCAAAACGGGTGAAATACCAAAGTCTTATTGCTGGCTCGTTTAGAGTCATCTTAGTGATTGAAAAACGGCCCCATAGTTTTCTGGGAATATGCCTGGGCACTTCTTTTGGGATAAGTAGGCCTACTTCAAGCTGCTGTCATTGGTGGGAAATTGTCTACACCGAATACTATCATAATGTCAGAATGATGTTACATCATAGCAACCAGTGTATAATTTGACACTCGCTCGCTCGCCCGTGGCTAGTCCATTTCTGTGCGGGCGAGTTGAATTTGGAAGTACTCACCCAGTCTGGCTAGATGAAATTTTGGGCGTCTGGTGCTGCCACTTTCCGTTGACAAATTAAGAAATTTTCCAGAATAGCAAATAGCATTCAGATTAATTGAAGATATGATATTACTGAAAAAGTACTCAAAATACATGTCTTTTTTAAAACAAATTTTTGGAGGACACATGTCCTTTTCTAGGGGCCACTAATACCCCTGTTTTGGACGTCTGGTGACATCTACCCTTGGGTTTCAAAGCCAGGGTGGATCCCTTTTTACGTGCTTTCTCACTTGTGTGATCCCCAGATTCACCTCTTGTGTGACGCCTGTATAGAGGTCAGCATGGCAGCTGAGCCTTTTCGATGCACATACTCCCATACAAGTCCATAAGCATTGGTGGAGATTTGGGCTTGGGCTCAAACCCATGACCATCTGTGCAGTGGGCGCAGCGCTGTATACCACTTGGCCACTCTGACTCAGCGTCAATACTTAGTGTAATTACATTATTAGTTTTTTATGAATTTTTTCCCCAAAAATTATACCGTCATCCGGGCGAGTAGATTTTGCTTCGGGCGAGTTGATTTCTATGTTACTCGCCCGAGGTGGCGTGTGGTCAGTAATTCTTGAATTATACACTACCAACGGGCCAGCTTGTTGTTGTGACTTTTCACAACGTGGTTTTTTTTTGGGAGGGGGCGAGGGTGCTCGTTTTTATCCTGTGTCAAAAACTGGTTAAATCTCAAAATTCCATATTTTCGGGGATGGGGAGGGGGGTATTCTTAGTTCCAAGTTTTGTGCAAATGCAATGACCTTCATCCTTTAGTGATAAGTTTTGCTACATCCTGAGTTCTCAAATCCGAACACTATATAGTTGCATTATGGGAACGATAAAAAGATGCATTTAACAGCATACATTGCACACGTTTGTCAATCTGTGTAATTCAAGCAGCATTGTTTCTCTCATTTTCCCAGTTTCTGTGAACTCGGAAATATTACACACGGACTGTTTTCCCATCACAAGCTTTTTGACCAGCCCCGTTCACCAATACTGTGACAACAGAAGTACACAGCACACTTCAACCACTCAGTGACTCGACTTGTCTAAAATGGCCAAAAAATTCGTTATTACGAAAAAATCGACTTGAGCTATCTGCAGAAAACGACAAACTTCAGACAGGTCCTAGGAATAATAATAGTATGAAAACGATTGGTTCAACAGTTCATCCAGTCAACAACTGGGATAATGTATTCACTGTGATGTAGGCAGGCCACACATTGAACACCATATGCCAGATTCTCTCTTAGTTCATTGTTATTATTGATCATAACATCATTTTATAGATACTAATACAACACGCACAGTACCGTTCCTTATGTTTAAAAAAGACAGAACTTTCAAATACGCATTTCCAACCCTGATAATATATGTATTTTCCAGTAAAGCGACAAGTAAAACCAAAATTTTGAACGAAATGTATCCCAAACTATGAACAAATTGAAATAAAAGACACTGAAAATATAACAAAATAGGTTACGTTTCCCGTGGAACCCGACTGGAAGGAAATTTCTTGCTATGTCTTTACAAACTGCTTACACCTCCCCCTTCATTCTGCACTGATTTACACTGGAAACCGTCTTCTTCTCCCGCAGCACAAGCTATCCTATTACTTCAAAATAATTATCAATACAAAATAATTATCAATACACATTCCATTTCTTGCAAGAAGAATGCGTTAACTATCATATTCCTTCACGACGACGCATTCTAATTGGTTTACGCTCTACTTGCCGGACTGCATTAAACTATGAATAAAATCACTGAAGTGTTCTGTACACCACAACCTTTAGTTGGCCTTTTCCCTCCCTATTTCCGAGAAGAGTGGTCATTTTAATAATACCTGAACAGTGTAAACACCTTAGTTCTAGATGTCATGCACAATTGAAATACACAGGTGATCTCTCTGGTGATCTCGCTTTTAGAGATAGAGCAATTACATGTATTTTGATGCGTTCTCTGCGGTGCAACATTTTTAGCACAGTCCACGGATGTCCCGACATGACAACAAAAATCATGTTTGGAATGAATTTACTTCTCGTGCTCTTTGAATTTAGCTTTTAAAGCTACTTTCTACTTTTGGCAATTCATTGGTAAGAATAAATTTACTCTTACTATCCAACTGGTAACCAGGAATGAGCGTTTTCTCAAATTGGACCATTGAATTCTCCCAAGAAAATAAAAGCAAAGCATCACAACTGCTGCTACTAGTAGTTAAATAATCCCACACAACATGTTGGCAAAAACATCAATTGTTGTTTTTTTTTATTCCCGATAGATTTCTTAATGATAATAAAAGGTGCCTTCATGACAAAGACCCAGCGAGTATTGACAAAAGTTCACTCATATCAACTACAGAACGTTTCAATTATGCCACATTTAAGTTTCTTGGATGCCATTAATCATGTCTCACAGCATATTTGTGCACTCATCAACTCCAAAGCAGAACATACATTGTTTAAAATACCACTAAAATCTTTTTCACTCTTACGGTCCTAGATCTCATTCAGTCTTTCTTATATTCTATTCTTCTTTCACCAGTTCCAAGTCACATGTCTGTGGGTGTTCCCTAATTAAGAATGTGCTTTTATTGGACTGATTCTGTCGCCATTGCTGCATATACACATTAACTCTTCATGTATACTATCTGTGTACATGTAATATGTAGAAATGACATTATGATGAAATATAATATGGTTTGAGTATGAACAAGTTGGACACGTTGCGAAAGAAACATGAAATGCGGTAACAACAACTTGTGGATGATACTTTCATTCACTATTTTTTAACCCGAATTTTTTTTTTACCAAATGGCCGACAATTGAATACTATCGTACTACGTCTCACTATGCTAATTCAGACAGAAACACTTTCTCCTAAAATAAATGTCTCACCTAGGTTGTTATTGTTAAATGTGCTGTATTCTGGAGGGGCTGCATTTTCGTAATACATATCGTCTTTGATGACTTCCATCGGTGGAGGAAAGGAATCCAGTGCGTGTTGCAAGCGTGGCTCCATGCTCGTACCCTGACACGCCGTCACTTGCACAAATCAGTATGTAAACAATCCATGAAACCAACAACTTTTGCAATATTAATATGCTATCCACCACAGTCTTGTATAAACTGACCACAAGGAAAACACTGCAATAGTCATTCCTTTAATAATGTAAAATAGCTATTTAGATAGTTAAGGTTTCTGTATTCTCTTCATGAACTCTGTATGGCACCCAAATGGCCGAGTCTATTGGATGACCATTAAAAGGTAAGCTACGTCCCTTTTACAACTGACGTTATTGCCTTTCATGGTCACTCTTTCAAATGTATACAAGGAAAAAGATCAAATTATTACTTCAGTATAAAGATCCATTATATTTAAAGGCGTCCTTCAAAAAAACTTCTTAAATAATGGACTATATGGGGCGTTCACATTTCCAAACCTGCTCCCACTATTACTTAGGGTTCTTCGGTTCTCTGGCATACAACCAAACCAAGTGACCTTCGGTTACCCATGAGCAGCAACCACGGACCATGCAAGAAATGGTCAAGCGCGGATCATGCAAGAAATGGTCAAGATGCATATCGCTTCGAAGAAAAAAAAGTTTGATCACATAAAGACAATGTGTAATTTATTATGCAAATAACAAACCGTGGAATCGCAACTACATATATGGTAACCCACAGAAAACTAATTGGTAAGACAAAAATTCGTTGATATTTCTACAATATACAGCAGCGGATCGGGGAAGGGTGCCCCTTCTACCCCAGTCAACCTTATTGGCCAATTTTGGTAATTTTTTTCCTTCTAAAAATGTTAGCCTCACTCTGCTTGACACATTTTTCTTTCACATTTAATTACTTTTCACTATTTTAACCCAAAATTTTTCCAGCCTTGCTTAGCTCAGCACACATTTTTCAATTAACATAAAATACCCCAAGAGGGAAATGGAACATAAAGGAACCACTTCTTATATGTGATGTGTCAATGAATTAGGGAGCCATCTAGAAATAAGGGGTATCAACTACCATGTGGACTACATACATATTCACAATTTTCAGTATTTTTTCATTTTTCCTTGAGAAAACAAAATAAATCTTCACATTAATAATAACATACAATAATTTTGCTGGTAAGGTCTGCATAGTTTTTTCACATAACTATGTTGTGAAGGCCTTAATAATCATGAAAATTGTAAAATGTTTGAGTATGCAGCACATGTGCTGTATTGAGAAACAGTGTGACTTAATCTGTCTGCTCTAGTCCATTTTGTAGATGGGGTGATTTTGAGAAGATGTAGCTAATAACATTACCGTATAAAAGTAATTCCTCTTAATACAAAATATTAATACAAGTTCTTTGAAATACCTCACATTAACACCTTTATCATATCTGCACACATTTTGAATTCTCTACCTAAACTTTTTGACATATTTCTTGGAATGCTCAGCTGAGGAATTCATCAACCATTGTTAACTGTCATGGACAGGTGATGGTTGTTAATTTGTTGTTGTGCATCAAAGAGTATAGAATATAGAAGAGAAGTTCAAGCTGCTATATAGCCCTATGTGCCAAGTCTGTTGGTATCTCCGCTCACACAGTAGCCTCACACAACAGTGAATGAGATGTGATTTCCAACTTTTACTATTTTGTGTTATAGCATCATGAGTGGCAACTTCTTTTCGGCAATTTGGGACATTTCCCATTGGATTTTTTTTGTCAAATTTGGACACAAGACACCTTATGACATATCCTAGGAAGTTTTATGTTATGTCGTTAGTTGACTTTGTTTAATAACTTCATCTCAATAAATGTCATATGAGTATTTTGTCATGACAAATTCTTAACTTTGACTTTCACCTTATGTATGTTGTCACAACACATCCTGTCAGTATATCATGATGACTAGACTCACTCAATATTGTGACAGCTCACTAAATTCATTAAAGTAGGTCAGCACCTGTCACGACAGGCCTGCATCATAGATAGCGGCTTCACAGCTTTCCTTTTCTAGAGCACAACTTCGCTAATTGGGTCATGTCTGGTTGTGTGTTGAACAGTATCGACTGGGTGTCATGACGGGTGCTGGTCGTATGATCTTCTTACTATTTTAGTATTGCAGAATCAGATCAAGGCAGAATGACAAATTAAGGAGCTCAAGGCAAAGCTAGAGGAGAGGTATTTCAACATGCCAAAGAACTTGCGATTCGGCCTTGAATGGTTGATAACCTTCGAAGACCTCAAGGAGTACCCCTGGTGATGTGACAATCAGCATGGTGTCTTCAGTGGGCCAACATAGATGGGATCTACAAACCCTGCAATGGAATTCCATTGTTCATTGTTAAGGATGAGATCTTCCAGTCCTGGCTCAACAAATCGACATTCCTGACTCCCAGGGACAAGGACACTCCACTCATTTCATTTAGCGAGTGGGACATTCAGGATCGGTCTCCTCCGTATAAAGATGCATACACCCAGAACAAGAGGGATTTTTCCAGATCTAGATTTTGTGTACTCAGCCGCGGCCGTTTTTGTCCAACCTGAGCAGAGGCTTGGGGTTGAAGTTCCTCAAAGACAATTGCTGCGGACCCTGGTGAGAGCTATTGCATCTTAGTTGAGATGCCCATAAAGAAGCACTCACACTACTATCCAGCACACACTCTAAAGGCCTACTTGGGTGTTGCCAATCTATGCACCCAAGGGCTCAAACACTCCCCTGCTTCACTTGAACATGCCGGCATTTCCCCTACACTCCCTGTGTATTTGACAGTTGCACATACTCAAGCATCAGTCAGCCATGCACACCGTCCTCCCTCCAATGTTCGGGGCAGATCCGACAGGACTAGCGGAGGGGTCCTGGCCCCATCTCCACATTTCTGGGGGAACTAATTCTTTGCCATGTATGGCTGACAAATCCCGGAAGTTCCCTGCATAACCATGGTCAAGGCATCCTCCCTCGAGGTAAAAGGCAATGGATGCAAGCTGAGCCTAATGGACAAGTCCTTCATTAATTATTACAAACCTCCCATGCCAGCAAAGTCACCTGTTCCGATCATAGTCAACAGTGATGATGACAACAAAGAGGATGAGGAAGCCATGGAGGTCAAGGATGAAAGCAAAAGTCCACAAAAGCACAATTCTGATGGTAACAACTCTGAACAAGCAGACTCAGGAAGCTCTGACTCTGATTCCAATGTAGAGGGCAGCAGCAATGAAGATGTAAAGAGCCTGAATGCCAGTGTCACTTCCATTGGGAGAGATAACTGGCACCCAGTGAGCGACAACAACTCCCAGTTCTCAATCCGCTCTGTCATAGACAAAGTCAACAATCCGGACTCAGGATTCGACTTAAGTGGACAGCCAAAAGATGAAGTATCTGGTGGCATCAGCACTGCCATTCCACTCTTACTGATCCTGCTGAACCGGCAGTGGCTCCACTTCAAGTTCTCGAGTACCAGGACAACCAGTCCAAGGCCAAGCTACAGCCCAAACCCAAACATCCAAATGGGCCACAGTTCGACACAAGGTGGGAGAGATGTCAAGGCTGATGCTTATGCAGAAAGGCTCAAGGTAATAGCCAAAGAGCAGCTAGAGCATGCAGCAACCCTCAACAAGAAATTCTATGAAACTGGACTTAATCTACTGGACAGAGTATGCAAAACTGCTAAACACTGGAGGTGTTGCCAAGGACTTCGTTGAAAACATGGTGGCACTGGCGGTGAATTTCCTACAGGATGCTAAAGCATTCAAAGAGGATCTCATCACACAGGATGCTGAAGTTGTAGAACTGTGTCTTGCAGACATCTGTGAGCAGATCATGGCCATTGTTCAAGCTGCCGGTAACCTCAAAGATCAGTATGAACAATCCTCAAAGAAATTTGGTGTAATCGTCAGAGGTGATAGACAAGATCGCGACCTACTTGGATGGAGCTGTGAAGCTGGACTGCCGAAATTTCATAGATACGGGTTGATACAACTTGAAAGTACACTCCCAATGGGTTGACATTGTTTCTTTCATTCTGACATTAGTCTTCATTGTGACCACGCATCAAACGTTGCTCCAGTCATGGTGACTAAACACTTCAAAAATCCTGATGGAGCTGCTCATGGCTCCCGTATTCTAGTGCAAATGAACTGTCTCACCTATTATGTGGGCAAGGTGGTTGACATCAAAGAGGCCTTGTTGAACCAGGGCACTCTCCTCAAGCCCAAACTGATGGATCCCAACCTCGAATCTGATGCCAACAGGGAATCCAACAAGTGAACCAACAATGGGAATCCTGCACAGCCCAAGCATGACGGGCCAGTAAAGGGAAAGGAATGTATCACACCTGGCAATCTCGATGAACTTCCTGATTACGATGACCTTGCCAATAAGCCTGCTTGCAACAAGCTCAGCAGTCAACTGGGCTCTCCCCAGACTTGGCCCCCTGGACTTGGCTCTCCCTGGATTTCATCAGACTTGGCTCTTCCCCAGACTTGGCTCTCCCCCAGACTTCGCTCTCCCCAGACTTCCCCAGACTTGGCTCTCCTCGGACTTCCCCAGACTTAGCTCTCCCCGGACTTCCCCAGACTTCCCTGGACTTGGCTCTCCCCAGTCTTCCCCGGACTTGGCTCTCCCCAGACTTCCCCAGACTTGGCTCTCCCCAGACTTCCCTGGACTTGGCTTTCCCTGGACTTTCCTGGACTTGGCTCTCCCTCTACTTCCCCAGACTTGGCTCTCCCCAGACTTCCCCAGACCTGGCTTTCCCCAGACTTCCCTCTCCCCCGACTTCCCCAGACTTGGCTCTCCCCAGACTTCC
>JBCAUG010640457.1:0-28654 GCA_038406175.1 Haplosyllis leylae | reverse complement strand
GGCATACTTTCAACCACAAGTAACCGTAAGAAATATTCTGTTGTACTATTGTATCGTATTACCTGCAAGAAGATAGCGTGAGCTATAAATGGTATTTTTCGTAACGTCCTTCCACTCAATCCCCGGCTAGCACTAAAATCTTCAGTATTGTTGTTTAAAAATTTGTTATCGATTGAACTGCATTGTACATTGAATTCGTTTAAAATGTGACAAATTAGAATATTACAGGAGTTAATAATACTAAACTGCTGACGCAAGGGTATTCTACCATCAACTTTATGGGAATTGCTTCTTTGTCCAGGTGAAGATGATTTCACGAAGGAATGGCAAGCTGTGTTCGGAGCAACGCCTCTGGCGGGACCTGGATCTAACTTCACACCAGTAGAATCTGACCAGCCACAGAACCCTGCCGACTTTATGCCTTCCAACCTGCTGGCCAGCCGCCTGGGCGGTATGAGTCTGGGCGTGCAAGGTAAGAACAAGAACCTCGCATTAACATCACGAAGTATACCGACCACGGCTCTACGTCCTGGACTAGCTGATCATTCTAGACCAGCTCTACCCAGGGGGAGGAGAGGAGTGGGTCATCCTTACTGCCTGGTTCTCCATTAGTCCTTCTTGCCTGGACCTTTTGGGGGGGGGGGGGGAGCATGGTAGCCCTGTCTGCGGGAGGGGGGTTCAACTGGTTCATGGGCCCCCTTCCCCAAACCTCAACAGAATCACAGACAGCTGTGAAAGCAGTACCTTTTACAGCCCTTGTACTACGGTAATGAAGGTGTAGCAAGTAGGGAAGGTATTCATGATTTAATAAAACTGAAGAAACCTACACGAAGAAACTATCTAATCTTAGCGTTTAAAATTGACGATAATTGCTGATAATATTTAAATAGAACCACGATGATTAACAAATTAGAAATTTCAGATTTTGATGAAAAACTAGATTAATCGTGACATTTTTATTGTAGGTGGAACAATGGGTCAACAACCAATGGGGGCTCCAGGTGCACTACCGCAACAACAAGCTGCAGCTCAACAGAAACAGCAGCAGGCTCCTGCGGGGTCAAAACCTAAAGCTAAGAAGGTGAGTAGCACGTGATGCTTTCCCACAGTGTAATTTCTACGTGTTTGGCCCATTCCTCTTATCGAAACAAATGGGTTATGTACGACTCAGTGGAAGTGTTCACACTATGCGACTGCGACAACATCATCAGCTCCTATGCAGCCCATTGTAACTACAAACAAATCGTAGTCGCAAATGGTACAGTGTGAACAGGCCCTTACAACCAAACGTGTGTTATGAGTAGGAAATCAAAACTGTAGCAACATTATGGGGATAGATAGTGCTGAAGGGGTTAAAAAAGTAAAAGCTTTTTCATGAAGGCAATCTTTCCCGTTCTTTTGCAGGGTCAGAAGCAAGATATGTCCGCTTGGTTCAACCTGTTCGCAGATTTAGACCCACTGTCAAATCCAGATGCTATAGGAAAGAACGAGGGCGATATGGAAGGAGCCTTGTAGCATAACGAGTCAAAAATCTGTACAAAGTATCAAATCCATATAAGTTATTACTGTTTTCCGCAAGAATTGACATATTGTTTGCTTTAAAATCTTCGAATCCCTCACGAACATTTTGAGGGGAATCTACGACAAAAGTTTGCTTTTTAAGAAGTACTCACTGTTCTTTGGAATTGCAACTTCCTTTACACGTGTAAACATTCAGACGATAGGAAACTATTAAATATTGTGGGTTATTTCAGGGTATTCGGGTTCGGGAAGTGTAACTAGTTGGTGGGCTTGCAAATTCTTGATGCAAATACCGAGTATTTCGTGACTTGTTGAGTGGCAGTAATAAGTCCGTATATTTTTGTAATATTTTATTTTGCTAAACTTGAAATAAGGCTGAACGATAAATCACCTTTATGGTCCAGTCAGACCAGCTTTTTTCTCAATTATTGCGATTGTGAAAATGGGTACACAACTCATTCTTGAACCTAATCGCAAGCATAGTAGCTTAGTATACACCCATTTTCCAACTATTAGTTCATGCAATAGTTTAGGTTGAGAAAAAAGTCTGCGTGAATGGACCATCAATGTACAAATATTGCAGATCACAGTCACATGTAAGATATGTACACCATTATCCCTGCTGATTTCCTTTCTTTATTTTTTGTAACATGTAGACGAGTAAATTACAGACACAAGAAGACAATGCCTTTATTAGCATTGACTGGTCAAGGAAAATCTCGAGAAAAATATCGTTGTACTTCGGTAGATTCAAAAACAATGACAGGCATTTTGTATTTACCTGAAGACGAAAGGAAAATTGAACCAGTTGACAGTGAAAACTACATTGAAGCTGTAATTACACTAGATCCCGCTTACAATGAGTAATTTCATTCACAAAAAATTGCTGGTTATAAGTGGTACTCGTTATAATTGGACTTTTCAACATTGATATCAATCAGGAGTGCTTTTTTCTGAGGGGAAAAATTGCTCATTGTAGCTGGATCCTCGTTGTAACCGAACTCGTTATAAGCGGGACCCAGTGTAATTAGAAGATAGATATTGTCTTCTACACAACAAGAACAGTACTTTCTGATGGAACATTATTTTTGATGAGTTATGTTTTAGTTATATCCAGTACTTCAAACTCATCTGGGTTGTATTTCGTGTGTAAAACTTTTTTGTGTTATGTTTGATTTGTCGCCAGCATCTAGTCAATTAAAGTCAGAAGAAGGGACTTTGTAGTCAAATCTCACTCATTCCATGATCTGATTTTGTTGGTGAACTACGAATGCCTATTAACCCGTCAGTGAGGTTAAGTTACCATAACATGTTCATGTTAGCTATGTGACATTATTGAGATAGAATTGAACGGACGCAAAAAGCAGAATGGGTAGCGCTGTCTCATTGTTCCACAATCACAGTTCCTAAATAAAATACTGTTCAGAGGAACTATATAATTTGTACAAAGCATTCCACAGAAGACGCTTCTAGTCACTGACCTTTAATTTTCCCATAGGCTGTCAAAATTCCTTCGGTGTAATTGTGTGTTTTGGCATTTTTACATCGGCATATCAACGTTATATTTGCTATTGAAAACAGAAGGAATGACGATACCAATTGACATGACATCAATGCCAATTACAAGAAATATGATACTTCACATTAAAGTGTTAAAAAAACGAAAAGGAAGTGAATTGTATGTCCACATTTCTAATCGAATTCGTGACATAATAATCTGTAAAGCCTTATTCACACGTATCGATACCGAAATTTAGCCCGTCATGGCTACTAATAGAGATGTATACAAATAATCAGACTGAAATTCAGGCTAAATGGGTCCCATGTGTCCATCAAAGTGCCCGTCACCATAAGCACAATGTTAAAACTATAACGGGCCGAATTTCAGGCCAAATTTCGGTGTCGGTACGTGTGAACAAGCCTTAAGTAGTTAAATTTCAGATCTGTTAAACGTCCTTGTAAAGATGTATTAATTCATGTTTTGTTAGTTGTTCTTTTTGTTTTACGTCTACAATTATTGTTGAAATGGGAACGGTAATTTTTGTGTCAAGGAAAAACTACTCCATTTGTTGTATCTGTTATTAGTTGACACTAAATGTTCAAATAAACCGAAAATTGTGAAACTCAAACGCTTGTAATGGAATTAATTCTCGAATCAAACATCAAAGTTTGTTGCAATGAGTTGATAATGACGTTGGGCTAATACAACTCCTTGTGTAAAAAGATCACAAGTCGGTTTGTCTGTCAAAAGTCCGAAACACCGGAGCCCGCAAAGCAGGCAATCTGCAACTTATAATGACGGTAGGCTTTGTTATGGTACATGAAGAAGCTCTGTCACGGAAACTTTTACATTAATGCGACTTCATGAGACTTATATTTTACCGAAAAAAGGAATTAGTGATTGAGGCTCTATTTGGAAATTCCGAAGTTTTCTTCTTCAGGCCGAACTTCAATTTGATTTGCTCTACTTTCAACTTACTTTGTCTAAATATAAACACATTTTTATTTTCAGCTCAAAATTTAAATGACATTTTCTTTTTGAAGTGCAGAAAATTGAACACTATCCTTCAACCAACAACTACTCGAAATAAAATTCATTTAAAAACATCAAACGAAACAAGAAGATTTTGCTTTAGGAAATGGTCGTAATTGTTTTGGTCATTTTAAAAGAGAGAGTCACATTTTAAACAATAGCAGTCTTGGTTCACAGAAGGAAATCACTGGAAAACAACGATGAAAAGAGACTTGTCACAAAAAACGTGCATCCCGTGAAGCTCATTGTGAGTTCGAGATTTCAGTTTCAGGCGGTTAATCTAGCTCTGTAAACGAGCTAGATTTCGCTTCTTTGTAAACAACGTTTCTTGCTTGGTTTCCCGGGGGGGGGGGGGTATCCACAAGAATCTAGCCAGTGGGCAAACGAGCTAGATTCCTCAGGAAGAATCCAGCTCATTTGTCGACGAGCTAGATTTTTTTTTGATCCGGGATCTCAAACTGAAACTGAAATCTCAAACACGAACTGAGGCTTATCGATCACACACAAAAACATTATGTACAGGATGGAATAGCTTCGATGGTGCGTTGATTAAAACTTGTTGTTCGTAACGTTTGTATTGCTCTCAGCAACATCGGAAGTAAATGTCCCTCCTCCACTGTCAATTGAACTATTTACATTCCTCTTCTGTTTTCTATTGTAACCAAACAAATGAAGAAAGTCATTTCGAAATTTAGTTCCAGACAAAATGTACAAGAAGAAATTAGTAGCATTGTTGGTGAACCAGGTTTTTTGTGACACGGTGTAAAATAGACTAAAACCTGCTCGATATTTAGTTGATTGGTTGAAGTCTACGATCATGTTAAAGAGAAACAACATGTACGAAGGAGTTGTCAATACCAGGAAGCTGAAGGTGACCAAAAGCAATATCATAAATATTTGTTTGTCTGATGTTTTAACGGGAGGTTGATTAGTATTCGTAGAGGTTAATTTAAGCCTATTCCGAACTGTGTGAATAATAAAGGAATTCATAATGAGTAAAGCTACGAATGGAAAACTAAAATTCACTACAAAACTTAGCCAGTAATAAATTTCTCCGAAAACGATTTTGATATTAGCTCCATATGGAACGCAGTCGTACTCCAAATTAGTTGAAAAGAAAATGTGAGGAATGTTAAAGACAATGCCAAATACAACAATAAAGACACACGTTTTCTTTGCTCTGTTTACAGTGTTGAAAGATGAAGATTTATGTGGCCTAATAATTCCACAAAAACGATCAAAAGTCATGGCTAAAATACGAAGTACACCCCATAAGGCGGATGTAAATACCGTTGTGATTCTTATGACGCAGGATGTGTGAGGATCTGGTGGAAGAGAAATGTAGTGTATCTGTCCCAGGTAGTCCAATAGACCTATAAGATCAATGAAAAGCTAGGCTATGAAGGTAATTGTATGGTTTCAGATTTTACTAAAATTCTCTTCATTCTCTCTCAATTCTATCTTCCTCTTTGCCTTTGGTTTTTAGTCGCACTGCTTCTACGAGCGAAGCGATTTATCTGGCCACTATTGTGTCTGTATGTATGGTTGTTGAGTTGGTTGGTTGGTTGCCTTCTTGTTGGCTCAAAAACCAATTTATGAAAATTTCATCGGATCTCAAAATTTCCAAAATGAGAACATGTTTCAGCTCATTCTGAGCAACTTTGATTTCTTGATGCTAGACCACCCCCCCCCCCCAAATGAGATAACGCCAGATTTAGCTTGATACATGTTCGGAAATTTTTTTCTCTATCAGATTTGAAAAATATCTGAACCAAAATGTGTTTCAGGCTATTCTGAACAAATGACTTTTTGGTAAAGAAAAAATTGGAAAAAATTTTCCTGAACAAAAATTGTTTTCTATCAAATTTGAAAAATACTTCAACCAAAATGTCTTTTAGCAGATTTTGATCAAATAACCTTTTTGTCCAAAAGATATCTTTGTCCAAAGTATTTTTTCCATCAGATTTCAAAAAGATTTTGAACTAATGTGTTTAAGATTCTGAGCAACTATTTAAGCAACTACCTATCTGTTTGTCTCTCTCTCTCTAGTTAACTGTACATTTGGCTAGCTAGATATCTATCTCTAGCTACCTATCTAGTGATCCATGTAGTTATATATCTATTGAGCTAAAATGACACCCAAGTACAAACAAACTCAAGTGCGGTGCGACACAATGCTTCTAAGCATTCTTATTGTTTTTTGATTTGTATGGACGATTTTTGACACATTTTTTGATGTTATTTATATTTTGACTTGCTAAATTGGAGAAGTTATTTGTAACCGCTGGAATCAATTTTGGAAGTATTTCTGAAGTTGAAATGAAGCTCATGGGTTGGATGTAGTTAGTTCATTTCACTGTCTCAGGACCGGAAATGTGATTTCTGTCGCCTTGCCTCACAGGAAACTATTTTTTATGGGGGATGCCGATGGATTTGCTGGTCCTCAAACACCCTGTTTAAGCTGAGGTTGACTATGTTACCTCAGTAAAGGTAGGCAGGGCAACAGACTATTAACTTAAGAATTACAAAGCTAGTCTGATTTAATCCTACTGCATATTAAATCGGACACGCACTGGGATATATTTGTACAAGCAAATCAGACAAAATAAAGGGTAACTTACCGAAGACGAGGGTAATGTTGTCTGTGACAGCCAAAACAGAAATATAGACGGCGATCGACATGTGACGGTTATGACGTTGAGTCATCACCTGAAACAAAAGGTTCACGTCTTGATGGAGGGAACGAAATCGCTACAAGTAGCATATTTCCACAAAGTGTTTCGCACTTTAAAAAATGTCCATGTTATTCAATCAGTTTGAGAGTACATTCTTATTGTCTAATTGTCAAGGGACAATTAGAAATGTCAGCTTTACACTTTCCGTGTAGAAAAATTTCGTACAAAAAATCTCGTCCTTAAGAAACAAGAGATCAACCATTGTTCGAAGCTTCAAATCTTTATGAATAGGATTAATTTAACTATTTGTGAGAGACTCAAAACAAAGGCGTTTGAGACAATCTTTTGAAAAGTGTGCTCCTTTTATCAAAAACACAAGGTCTGGAATGTTAAATAAATTTGATCAATTATGCACTTCATAAATTGAGTCGTTGCAGTGATTTTCCTTTGGTGAATTGCCTTTCATTCGATGGAGAATGCACTTTTTTGACACTTTTTCTGCTGCACGACTTCACAAATCGATACACCATTGTGTCGTTTTTATTGACATTACCTTCTGCATCGTTTTACAAATGTAAGACTCTTGTCAGAAGATAAGATGAATTTTGCACAATTCTATGAAGAAAGAAGTTCCTTTTTCGTTTTTGAAATTCAAAGGACAGAAAACCATCCCCACAAGACAATTTGTCAGAATTATATTCATAAAACAATTCCTGTCTGATGAATTCAATTTTTGCAAAAGGGAAACGAAAGCTTAAATTAAAATTCATCCTAAAAGAAAGCTAGGAAAAAATTTATGATTTCATTTAGTCCATATTTTGTAGCATGTAATCGTTCATTTTTTAATTTGATGTACGCTGCCGCCCATGGCATGGAACCTAAAATAGCCTAATTGGCTGCCTCCTCATCAAAAGAGAGAATTGGTCACTTTGTGTCAAAGCGGTCGTGTACAATTTATTCTGAGTTGGGGGATGTTGCCCATTCCTTTCCTTGTTTCAACTGGTCCCGAAGCTGGGGAACAGCCCCAACACATAACCCAAGCTTTGGGAAAAAATTCGATTCTCCTGTTTCTGGAATTCTGGTATTTCTCCTCTTGCAAGCGTGTCCAGAATCTCCTCGGAGTGTTACACCCGCCCACTGTTTCGGAGGGGACAAACGCGGTTGGTTGCACAAAGGTAAATGATTGCATATCAACTTAAAAAAAGTAAAATGTCGTCTTGACTGAGCTAAGTTGACATTTGGTTGCCATTCTGAATCTTTAAAGCCTTCACAAAGTCATGCTCCATTGACCCTAGAAATGATTCAAGTCCAAAATATGAAGTGGTGCATGAAATAAAGTTCAGTTCAGAAATCTCCTGTCCGACACATGTCTAGCTAGCACAGTCAGACTGATCATAAAGAGGTCCTGGCTTCAATCCCTACCAGAGGTAATTTTTTATGCTGAATTAATTTTACCCTTCCCTGTGTAAGCCTTTGATGGCAACATTGCCAACTTCGTATAATTTAGGGAAACCTCAACTATTTTTAGACCATGTTGCAATTCGAAGTCTCAGATTAAGGACATCAACATTTTCATTTGCATTTTTTTGTGTTTTTCCCAGTAAAATTTTATTCCAGTTTGGTCAGACTATGAGGCAGCGCTGAGTGTTATTGCTCTCAAATAGATCAAGTTTGCTTTGATTTAATCTTATCTTAATTTAGTTTAATCTTTGCAAAAATTTTGGTTAATTCATCGATATACTTACCAGAAATGATAGCGTGTTTCCTACAAAACCTAAGGGAATAATAACTGGAAAATAGCTTTTGTCGAGAATTTCACCTGCAATGGTAATGCACATGTTAGGATGACAACCATAGTACTAACCTACAGCGATACACCAGAGATGTGGCTATTTCGGATATCTATTGCTCTCCTGTTTCACCTGGATAACATCATTTTTTCGTTTAAATGATATGCCAGATGTTTTTTTTTTTGGTGCTGGAAATGTCATGCAAATCAAAATATTATTCATTACTTTGAATGAAAAATATCTGACAGAAATCAAACTCAACCTTGAATTCTGCTGTCTGTGTTAAGGAAATGTAGCAGATTACTTACCTTTCTTTGAAAAATTACCATCTTTTGTCAAATGAATAGGTAGTTCACGTCACTTTTTTCTGTTTTGATCACGCAGGCCCAGCAGTAAGACTTAGATTTTTTCACTTTGTAATGACCAAAAAGAAATAAAAGAAATAAACTTACTTATTTTGTACATGGTGTAGCCTTGGATATCATCATCAGCCCCTTCAACGCTTTCATTCTGATAATTTTCAGTAAAATTCATGATTCGATGTCTTTGCGTAAATTCTTGAAAATACGAACAAACTAATACTCAGAGCGGTGGCAATGAAGCGGTAGGGTGCCTAACGTTAGAAATATGAAGTTGTAGATTTACCTAAATAAATTATGGTAATTTAATGAAGAAGATAAACCCAGCAACTTTGTTTGATAGTTTTTTATTTTCTTGCGAAATGATTCTTTTCTGTCAGCCTGATTGGCTTCATGCATGTAGTTCAATTTGTGATCTAATAGGTCTATTTTCGAATATTGCCAGAAATTTTGGTGTGCTTATCCTTGATGGTGGCAGATAGAAATCAACTACTACAAATGATCGCACTTTCGGCTGTCCAATCATTTGCACAGATGCTAATCCACAATGCTATTTTGTTCATTAACACCTCAACAATTCTTGGTACAAGAAAGGTCATTGGATGAATGGGCATCCATATTTGTCGATAATTGATAGATGCTGCAGACTATTCTTTCGAGATTAAAAACCGGCAGTGCTCTTTGCGCAAATGGCATGAAAGGTGCGAAGGCAGGGTAGTCATTGTCTGCATTACTGCACAAAGGCCCTTTATGCCCTGCCTTTGCACCCTTCATGTCCAGCCTTTACACCATTTGTGCCCTGTCTTTACACCCTGCACAACTGCCTTTGTGCCCTTCACGCCCTGCCTTCATGCCTTTCATTCCCAGCCTTTGTGCTCTTTGTGCCAAGCCTTTGGATCCTTTGTGCCCTGATTTTGTATCCAGCGTTTGCACACAGTGAAGTGGTTTTTGTGTCACCACCACCACTGGGTCAAAATGTGAAGGACAAAAAGGGCTTGAGGGGGTACAAAGGGTGCAAAGGGCATTAAGGGGCTTGAATGAGTGCAAAGGGGCACAAAGGGTGCAAAGGGCATAAAGGCAGTCTAAACTAGGTTTTTGTGTCCACACCACCACTGAGTGCAAAAAATTCAAATAAGTTCAATTACATCATATAGTGTTGAGGTGTCCCCACCACCTCCAAGTAGAACCAATATCCCATTTACATTCACAGAACAGCAAATGTCATTTGTAGGTCTCCACCATGGGCCAAAAATTTTGGGGCAAAAAACCAAAACCAACCACTGAGTTGAATCTAACGAGCCACCAATAATGCCAATTTAATTAGTTTGTAAGGGCCCATTCGCACTTGATGGTATCATTAGAGTTTTCTCCAAATGGCTTTTACTGAATTCAATGAATCATGACAAAGTCCATAAATGGTCTGGTTACCAGAGGTAGTACCGATTTGGTAATAAACACATTACCAGTGGTAGTAATGCTAAGAGCATTTCTATTACTATCTCCTGTTGCCACTCATCACATTGAACAGATACCAAACCAAAGATAGTGGTGACAATGAAACACTACTGCATGGAGGAATGAATATATCTGTTGTGAGATATGGACTGTTTCTGCTTGCAGAACACTATCTATGCTCATGTCTCATATCAGCAATGTCAAAGACTACGAAGACGCCTGGGATGACCTGACGCAGTTTACACAAAACCAACCGGAGTGGTGCAAAAAAGTGTCACCATAAGTGGTCAAGAAAAGAAACTGGATTTTGGATTTAGTCAAGATTCACAGCGAAAACCATTTAGAGAAAACTCAAATGGCAAATATGCAACCCATTTCATTTCGTCATATGATGACAAAAATATAAATTAAAATGTTTCGTCGTCCTCAAGTGCGAACAGGCCCTGAAGCCCGAATAGAGTTTTTCACAAACTCTCCACAATACAAGAATGCCAGCATTGCCAACTTCGTTTAAGCTCTGCCAGGAAATATCAAATTGCCTAATTAACTGTGTAACCCTGAAATGTAATCCTGGTGTATACCTTGATTTCTAATTTCACATTTGGTAGCATCAACAGGTGCAAATAAAGAATAAAACTGCAAATATAAGGGAATACAAAGTTGGCAATAATGCCAATATTGCCAATATTGCCAACTTTGTGTGTTTGTGAAAAACTCGAATAAGAACTCTGAAGGGTTTTGAACTTTCACTTGAAAACACTATTTTGATTCATCACCCTTTCGTGGAAATGAGTTATCTATCGCACACATCGAAACATGTCAACTTGAATAGCATAGATTCGGTTCGTAGCACAAATTCTCGTTCGATTCTTCTTTTCTTTCCAAACGACTCAATAAATATAGGAAAAAGTAGCCAACTTGGAAAGCATGGTTTTGGTTCATCACATAACCTTACTTGAGCATAATGAGGACATCCCGGTTTGACATTGACTTCGTTTCACCAATTAAGGTAGTTCTTTGGGACCAGCCGTTCAAAGATTTAACATAAGTCATTTGAAGAAAATAATGCTATGAGGCATTTGTGAAATTTTAAGCAACATTCACCAGCTGATTAATAAGTAATCTCACCCCAACCATGAACCAAACTTCCATTGAAATCAATGGTAATCTTCATTTTTCTCAAATTTGGGATGGTGAAACTTTTTGAAACTTTACAAACTGTCTCAAATGTGAAAATGAATATTTTTCAGATAAAAATATTGAATGAGATTACTCTCCTTCTATTTACAATCTACAGTTTTATCAAATTTAAAGTATTAGTAAATCTCCCTAAAGGTTCCATGGTCCACTTGACTGTGAGAATGCATTGCAATTGACCAACTAACCATGCTATTGATCACAGTTCAATTGGGTTAAACAGTCTGACAATACAGCAAGTGTTCAATGAGGTTTCACTGTTTACATTTTCTGAGGGAACACATGGCTCTGACATCACGGTCCCAAAGAGCTACCTTAAATGCCCTGTTTCACACCTTTGCAGGTTTAGTCAGTGGGGATGTATCGCGGCATACCACTGATTAGTTGGTGCCTAATTCCCAATTTTCTCCTACTGAATCTATACAAGTTATGTAATATAATTACCGCCCGCGTACGTAGTACGAGGGAAGGTAATAGTTTTACACCTGTCTATCAACCACCCGGGGGGGGGGAGGTACTGCAACCAGGTCCGGCGGGGTGGAATGGGGGTGGGAGTACCAGAGCCAGGTTCAGCCAGGGGGCAGAAGAGGATGTTCCCCCTCTCCCCGGAAATTTTTTTTTGGAAATTTTTTGGGGGGACATAAGTCCCTGGGAATAGGTTGGCTATGCAGTGGGCGGTATGCCTCTTGCGTTTACACAGGAGGACTTTCTTGTTCTCTCCTTGTTGCTCACCAAAATGTACCAGTCAAGTCTATTTTTCTTGATTCTGTACTGGGTTTTATGAAAAGATTTTGATGTTGGCTTTTCGCTGATTGACTCACAAGAAATGATGTGGATAACCTCTTTCGTTGTCCTTTGTTTTCGTTCTTTTATAAGTCTTACACCACAGTTGCATGCTGTGTCTTCTGTTCTTACAATGGACTATTTTTAACAAACCCATTGCTTATGTCTTTTGTTTGGAGAAATTATGTCTGTTTACCATTGATACAACAGTAATTTTCTCCATTTTAAATGATTTGGAGAAATCTAGCCAGATCATCAGTTGCATGCTGTGTCTTTTGTTCTTACATTGGATTATTGTTAATAAACCTACTGCTTATTTTTTTGTTTGGAGAAATTATTTCTGCTTACCATTGATTCTCCATTTTAAATGATTTAGAGAAATCCAGCCAGATCGTCATGGGTACAATGGTAACTTTCTCCATCTTAGTAATTAGAAAAAAAGTCTTGTTGCTCATATCTCCATTGCCACACCTACCTTATGACTACCCAAACCAACATGTTTCATATGAAATAATAATCCCAGCAATGAATCCTTTGGCACATAGACAGATAATATATCCAGACAGTAGACAGATGTATTTTCACACAGATATTTCAATTCTAAGTATAAATTCTGTCAGTCTGAAGTTGCTAATAATCCAAAAATACATCTATTTGGCATGACCTTCCCTGCTCAAATGAGGTATGCTATGTTGTTACATGAAGTAAAACTGTAAATTATTATTGTTGCAAGTAAGTCAAGCTACAGAGTCAAGTTACAAGGCAAACAGTATTAATCAATGAATGTACAATAGGAACAATTTAGCATGAATGCCTCAATGGCCCAGGCCCAAGAAAGGAAAGAAAGTAACAATTGCTTACTTCTCAATAGACAATTAAAACTGTGGTGTAAGAAAGTTAGTTAATGGTATTATTGCGTAAGAGTGAATTAATCTACCCCTTGCTCTGCTCATCATGGATTATGTTTCACTCTTCCACTAAAAACCACACTTGGTGCAGATTCTATTGTGTTTTCAGTGAATTATTTTCAATGAATCACTGCTTGGCTATCCATTCATGCCACTGATGATCTAACTTACACCAGACTCTAACTGTGTATCCATTCATGGTTTGCAATGAAGCAAATCTTGACCTGTTCCTCTCCCTTAAACAGAAGATTGTTGTCAGTGAACACAATGAATTGGTAGTTATAGTTTTGGCCACAAACAAATTGCCAGATATTTCTCTAGAAATGCATGGTCAAATACTTCCAAATGTGCTAAATATCCATGATATCAATTTGTTTATTGTATAAATAATCCAAAATTATTGTTTAAAAAATCCACTCACATCATGTTCTCCCATAAGGTTACAACTCTCAAATGACAAGTTGGGTGAAGGCAATGACACAATTGCCAACTCATTGTGTTCACTGACTACAATCTTCTGTTTAAGGGAGAGGAACAGGTCAAGATCTGGTTCATTGCACACCATGAATGGATACATAATTAGAGTGTGGTGTAAGTTGGATAATCAATGGCATTTTGTGTCCAGTAGTGACAAATTCACTCCTCGCTATATTCATTGTGAATTATGTTTTACTGCTGGACAGAAAACCATTGATTATCCCAGACCAATTTCACTGCTTGGCTATCCATTCATGGTGTGCAAAATGCTTTGATGATCTAGCTTACACCAGACACTAACTGTGTATCGGTTCATGGTGTGCAATGAAGTAAATCTCAACCTGTTCCTTTCCCTCAAACAGAAGATGAACATGAATGGATTGATAGAGTGTGGTGTTTTGTGTCCAGTAGCGACTAGTTCACTCCTTACTGCCTTCATCATGTTTCACTACTGGACAGAAAACCATTTATTATCCCAGATACAAGTTTCATTACTCAATACTGGATATTTTAAAGATTACACCTCCTCATGCAAGGCCAGTTAACTGTCCCGTCAGTTAACTATCTGTTCATTAAAACCACAGCAACCCAAGAGACAATGGATGCCATTTGCTAATGATAACGAGGCAAATTACCCCAAAAGCTAGTAATGTTTTTCTTGACTTTTGTAGTCTCCTTAGTTATTGGCAAATTGCTGGAGAAATATGCATGATTGTCCCTTTCTTCTACATAAAATACATTGTCATTTATGGATTGCCCGGAAATATAGCCAGATTAGACCAAATAACTCCACCACACACACCCACTTGTGTTACAGCCACTTACAAGTATTCTGAGGACTGGAGGTATAACTCACGCATTTGAAAATTACTAATATCGTATTACATTACTGATGAGGTCCATTATAAATTAAACTGTTTTCTTTTTCTGTATCCAATAGGTTGTTTGATCGAGGACTTTATGCTATTTTAATAAGGTAATTTTTGCTTTCCTTGTTCAATTCAAATATTCAGATCTTCCTACGTGTTGAAAAAGACGCAAAGTTGAAACTTTACGACTTAATTCACCACCAAAATGTTGTGGTAATTTTGGCATAGTTGTTCCTAATTCTGTGACAACAGAAATTTCCAGCAAATAAAAATCACCGCCAATGCGATTTGAACCACAAGCTTCTTGCACATGGATCTCGTACCTCTCGACATTCACTCCCATTACATCTAACAAATTTTCATTCATAAAAAAAAACGAATCAAATGTATCAACATTAGGGCTAGGTCCACAAGGATCTCTTTCATATTTCAATCAAAGATGCTGCTTTTTCCATAACATGTATTATCATTTCTCTCATGTTTTGCAGACACATCTACATCCCGCTTGGAGGGTCACGGCACGGTCCTTTCCGGCAGTTCTTGGCTGCTATAGCCTGTTTTTCCTTCACTTGTTTCTGGCACGGATCATTGGACTATATTCGGGCGTGGACAGCCTTCAATTTAATTATTGTTGGTGGAGAAGCATTGGCATATCACGTTGTGGACAAAAGGCCAATAAAAGAATTTGAGGTATATTCATGTAATGCTCCAATGGCCATAATCGACATATCGAGCTGTTCGCGGTTTTTTGCTTATAACAAACATCTGACAATTTCGTACAATATTGACTTTTGAGCCAAATAGTCTCCAGTAAAAATTTAACTCACAATCACTGGTTTAGAAGTCTGATGCCCTGCCTACTGTGAAACCAGGTATGTGTTATTTGGGAATCTTTGAAATGAATTTTGTTTCATACACCGTTACGCCTTTTGGACTTCGGTCAATTACAGAATCAATATAGCATGACACTGTAAGGGTCTGAAGCCTCAGATTTACAAGCAATGGCAGATAAGCACAGTAGGCGGGTAATTGTCAATTCCCACTATGTTTTGCTGAAACTTTTTTCAAACCCCTTGAAGTCAATATTGCACAAAAAATTCAGAAGTATCAGATTTGTGTTTTTTGCGAGAACCTCGATTGTTAGAAGACCATGTAACCTGCAGAGAATGTAACCATGAACGGTTATCATAGTCTTTATCACCAACACAAAACTTTGCTAGCACAGATAGATATTTGATGGTGGATCCAGGATTTCATAGACGGGAGGAATGCCAACCTCAGTGAGGGGGCCAACCTATTATTTGCCTTATCCCCCCCCCCACCCAAACTGCATAAAAATGAAGTAATTTGGGCCGAGAGGCGGTGCACGTCCCCTGCGCTCTGTCCCTAAATCCGCCAATGACCGGTAACA
This sequence comes from Haplosyllis leylae, assembly GCA_038406175.1. Classification (NCBI taxonomy): domain Eukaryota; kingdom Metazoa; phylum Annelida; class Polychaeta; order Phyllodocida; family Syllidae; genus Haplosyllis; species Haplosyllis leylae. Next base: position 12,676 of record JBCAUG010640457.1, on the reverse strand, counting down.
TATTTGTTGATATTTTAGAGGAAACATTTGACTGGGGTGTCTGTGAGAAGACTGAGCACCTTGTTCTGGATTCCCATGAGACTCCTGCACACCATGGCAACTGTAACTTTCATAGGAGGAGTTATGCCTGCTAAAATATTTATCCAAAGGATGTTTGTTGAAGGTAAGAAATACTCTGGTTAGTATGTATATTTTGTTTAAATGATGAATGTAAAAATATGCTTTTTATCTTTACAACATCTTACTTGTTAGGGTTTCCGTCCGTAACAATTACCGTTTTGGTGGTGTACTACCTTTTCGTTCAAGTATGTATGGAAGGTCATAGACGAAGACACGAAAGACAAACAGCTGAAAAATTTAAGAAAGCCTGAAATTCATGACATGTTATATTCAAAAAATTCATATTTTTACCAATAATTCTTTTACAAGTTGAATTTTTGATTTTGCGACTTTTACAAGCTGTGGTATCAAAATTTGATCATAGTGATTTTATTGGAAAGATAATTATTTTGAGTGAAATGTAGTTATCACAAATTGGCAATCTCAATCAACAGTACAGCTGATCCCATTCCGAACTATTGAAATCACCGAAAAATGCCAAATAAGCAGCTTTGTTTTGTCAAATTTTTAAACAATAAAGTTGCTGTTTCTTTCAACAGCTCCATGAATTATTCACTTTATATGTGCCACGCAGAACAAAATTCCACTGATTATCCTTATTACTACGTTTTGTAACGAAGTTTTAACAAATTAATGCAATTTTGTACTTTCAAATCCGTAAACGTTCATTAAATGTAAAATATGTCCTTACTTCCCAGATAATTTCCTTAATAAATTAGTCCTTCTCACGAAAGGGGTTTACAAAGAGTAGTAAGATTCCTTTTAAGAAACACTGACTCAACTTCTCACATAAACGATTGAAATGTCTTTGCAAAGGAATGATAAAAAATCTGACCAACTTGGGATTATAAATTATTGGTTTAATTAATATCGCACACAAAACTTCGGATGGGAATCAAGGTAATCAGTAATTTCATGCAAGAGAAATGTCTTCTATATCATTTGATAGTGTCTTGCACAGATTACATTACAAAATTGTATATCTCGATCTAGAAATAGAAATGTCACGATTTCGGTATGAAATATGATCTTCACGGGAGCTGTTTCAATGGAATATCAAGATATGATCATTAAGCAGCCTGTCAGGTGTACTGAGGTCCAAGCTGGAACAGATACAGGTATAACTATCAATTTAACAGAATTTTATAACAAAATTGTTGTAAATAAGCGACTGTGCAGTTGTCGCAGCTTCTGATTTTCTGCAAACTGCTTTGTTCTCAGATAAAGAGATTACCCGAGGAAAAAATGCGGCTTTACAAAGATGGTATCAGACGTATTATTTGAACAAGGTTTATTTATGAAAAAGCACTCCAATGGATTATTCAGAATCAAAGAAAGAAAACATCCACAGATCAAGCTAATGATTTCCTTCACGCAACCATAGTAGCAGGTATTTAACATGAATGTCTGCATAAACATGTATTGTTTGTAGTTATGGCAAAGAATGAAGAGTCACCTCGTCCTAAACCAAATTTTAACCACCCTGTGGACTTGTCGCGACTCGAAACATGGAGTTATATTATCATTTGGGTAGGATCTTGTTTCTATGCCATCTACACTGTACTCAGATACTCACTGGGTAAGTCTTACAAATTTATCAAACTTCAATTTAGTTCCTCCTTGGCATACTCCAAAATTATTGAAGTGGAATGTTTTTCTAAATTTCTTCACTATATCATCTTTCAGAGCATGGGCAATATCTGAACGAAGCAACATTTGACGAGGGTTGGTCAATTATTGGAAGGAAAAGGGTAGGTCGACACACGACTTTGTACCACTACTGGCTTTTCCTATGAAGGCACAGGCCAATCAGCTACCTGGACAGCTAACAGTCTATTCATAAAAACCACAAAAGACTTGGGAGAACCAATTCATCAATTCAAAAGACGCAATTGATAGGAATAGCTAGTAAAAGTAATTTTTGGTCAAACCTCGTTCTAGGCATTTTTTTTATAATGTGTTACATTTTCAGGACAGGTCGGACTTCGAATGGCAATTCTGGCGGCAGATGGCACTACAGCAATGGCCGCTTTACATTGGTCACATCATTGTTGGTCAGTTGTGTAGACTATGGAATCATCAGGTATGGTTCTTCTAACTTTGTTTCTGTGAAAGAAGTTCATATGAAACTTTGGCTTTTAATTTGATTTTATGGTATTTGCGGTAAATTTGGTACATATAAAATGCAGATAGGAACATTGTACATTTGTGATAACTACATTTGATCAAAACAATATTCTTTCCTATAAAATCATTGCGAAAAAAAATTTGCCACTTTGAACAGTCGCAAACTCAAAATTGAAAATTGTAAGCCAATGCTTCATATGTTATTCTCACTTCTCACCCTCTTATGGACGTCCATGGTTCATGGTAAATGACTTTTGTTGATTATATAATTGTGAGGTAATAAATTTTTATCGAGGCTGTAAACACGGATTTAACACCTGCACAATTTACAGCTAAACTTGTTAAAATTCATCATTAATCCATTGAACCCTATTGTATTTCTTATTTACAGAAACGACACTTGATATTAATGGTTTACGGTATGATGGCAGTTGGATATTGCATGACATTTAAAGTCCTCATTTATCAAGTGTTGGTATGCCTTGCCATTGCTAGTTTAGCTTGCGTATCAAGGTAAGTTTTGATTTCATGGTTCCATTTCAAATTGTCAATTCCTCAAAGATATTATTTTGAAAGGGTGTAAGTCCACAACAGAAATATTGATAGCAGTCTGTCTTGTTTGGAAAAATACGAAGCCAGATGAAGTGTTCGACATTTTGAAACCATGATGAGAACAGGTCCGGGTAGCTCTCTTAAGAACAACAACAACATTTAACAAGTACACAATGATACATGTTTTAGATCAATGACATTGGTCTGGATTGTGTCGCTTGGACATTTGTACAGTCTACATGCAATACACAGAGACCCAGAAAGCCTCGTCTCTACCTTTTCTGTAAGTCTTATTCTGCACAGTTAACTGCATTCTGTAAAATTCTTTTTAATTTAAAATGGATGACTAACATACATTTTTGAGTGGTGTTCTACTGAAAAAACAAAATTGACTGAAATTAAACCATGAGTGATATAAACATCACTTGGACAATTTACAGTAGTTGTGAAATGAATTTGGTTTAATAACCCATGTAGTGTCCAGCACCTTTTCTATTTTTGCCGAAATTTTTTTATTTGTTTCATACTTTGTACTCGACTTTTTTGGAGATATTTTGATTTAATACCATTTAATTTCGAGTTTTTAATTTGATTATGCAAGCTCGAACGAGAACATTTTATATTTTCAGTGAAAAATAAAGGCAAAATATCCCAATGATCAAAATAGTAATGGGTTAGAAATTGAGCTAAATGAGATAAAAAAAAACACAACAAAAACCAAATCAAACCAATTTCGGGAAAACTTAATTAATGAATTTTTTTAAATCATCCTGGCTTTCCCTGCTTTTCGTAGGTCTGGATATGCGACAATGATGAAGACTGTACGGCCCTAGTGTTGTTTTCCACGACTTATTTGTTCATGAGATATATAAGTTTTACCCATGATCTAGTCAACCATCTCAACTCTAAAACAACTAAACACAAACATGAGGATACCAAACAGGAGAAAAATGGAAATATGTCAAAGGAACGTCAGAATAAACAATTGTCCAATGTAAGAAATTAAAATAATTAAAATAACCGAAGTACAGATGATGTTGAGATGAGGCTGTTGGCACATATGACTCCCAATGACTCTCAAATGTGAATATTCCGAGTAGTTGTAAAATCATCAAAAGAGAATGTCCTCATTGCACTGAGTCCTCTGTACTTCTTTACACCAAAATTTACCCCAACCGCCCAATGAGATTAATCTCACAGCATTTAATTTTAAAGCAAAGATGTTAAGAAAACAAAAATTCTACACTTGAAAGATATTTGACTCTTTTCTTGTTTTAATTCTTTTCTCAGTTCAAAGTACACTAACGATGGCAATTCATGACCATATTGCATGAATTCTGAAGGTAACATGTCTTGTATTTTCATGTTCCTCACAAGGAGTTTGACCAAAGTGTTTCAGGTTATTTTTTCTCTTAACAGAATTACAAAAACGGGGAGACGTCATTGAAAACAACATCTTCTTTTCAGAAGAGATTTTTGGTTGCTGACTTTCTTTCATACGTATTTTACTTGCCACTGTTCTTTACCGGTCCAATTTATACATTTGACAGATTTTACAAAGAGGTATGAAACATTTTTAAAGTTGTTATTTTTATTCGATTTGAGATGTGTGCGAATGTAGAATTTGATTTAATTGATTTCAGATGCATATGCCAATGAAACCATGGACAAGGAACACAATAATACCTTTAGCTAAAGACATTACACGCGTAACGTTTTGGACTTTGTTTATGGAAATCTGGTTACATTATTTTTACTTTTATTCCGTACAACATCATCATACTATAATGAGGTATGTAATTTTTTACACCTGAAGTATAACTAGACAACTGAAGATTTCACAAATTTATGTTTTACTAGAAAGAATACTATATATTTTTCAGAACGATATCATATTGGACGTTAGCTGGAATTGGATACCAGGTTGGGCAGTTCTTCATGGTGAAATACGTGGCTCTCTTTGGAATACCAGGGACCATGGCTAAATTTGATGGAATGACCCCGCCATACACACCAAGGTGTGGTGGCTGGATTTACAAGTATTCCGACATGTGGAGGTAAGCATACATGTTCCTAAAAAGCACATAATGGGAACAGAATTACCTTTTATTAAAATCAATATGATCAGAGCATTAAATGTTGCCGTCTTATTTTCACAGAAACTTTGACAAAGGGCTTCATGGATTCATGACAAGGTAACTTTCCCCACAAACACGGAATTTTGGGAATGTTTCTCTCCATACTGAAAATTAAAGTAACTTTGTGATGTGTAGTTTATGATTTTCATTTTATGCAGGCACATCTACTTTCCGTTAGGCGGATCCAGGCACGGCATTGTTAGACAGCTCATCGCTACCATGATCTGTTACATATTCGTGTTTGCTTGGCATGGTCTGAATCTGTCCCTTTTTATTTGGGCAGCGCTTAACTTCCTTGACATTGTGATTGAAGCTATTGCTAAACTAATCAGTGTGTGGCCAGCATTCATCAAATTAGAGGTATGGAGAAGTGTTTACAGATACATAACATTTCAAACCTTTACAGATAATTTCGGCGTGAAAATTATTGCACTTCAAAACATTGAAGCCACTTCCCACCGGCAAGGAAAATTTCCTGTTGTGCATGCAAATGCAATGCCGGGGTTAGAGGATAGAATTATGAACCCATGTTACAAATCTAAACCCAACGGAAATAGGTACCTCTGTTACAAACTCTAATGTTGTTTGTCTTGTATTTTTTTCATTTCAATTGCAAAAATATTTCAGAACAAATACATTCCTCCACGATGGGGAAGGAGACTGAGAGCGTTATTCTGGACTCCTGTCCTAATGATGAATTTCTTGTCATCTTTCACTTTCTTTGCTGGTTTAGAAGTTGGTAAAATATACGCCTACAGATTCCTTATTGAAGGTAAGTTATTAGAAATGTAAAAATAATCAGCAAAATACAATGACAGTTTCCGCCATATTCTGTCATATTTTGATTTTTGAAAGAAAAATCATGTTTCAATCAAAACGTTTGCGTTTGACAGGTTTCCCATTCACTCATCTCACTGTCGGCGTAGCCTTCTACAGTTTCATACAAACCTCGATGGAGTATTCAAATTACGTAGAAAGAAGGAAATTGAAGCAAGAGTAAAAGAACCTTAACTTCCGACTTCTTGAAAACTGTATCAGTGATTCTAAAATGCTAGCACAATTTAGATATTTTTAAAAAGATCAGTGATTTATTCGTCCTTTGCTTTGATAATTTAAGTATAATTTAATAATTTAATGCAAGAAGCGGTTTATCTAAAGTGACTTTATTGCCTATCCGCAATGATTCTTGATAAATGTTTCTTCCATGAAGACTTTTATGAAGTAAATATCCTTTCCAGCAACATAAAGCGTGAAATCCATTAGCATATGTATTTAAATCTCCTAATTTCAACATTGTAAGTGTATATGTAGAAACAATCGCATAATTATATCTGAAGTTACTTTTTTGCAAGAAAAGCCCCAGTTTTAATATTTAAATTGAAAATAAAGACGCATAAACATGCCCATGTTTGTGAGATAATGTTGTGTCATTAATAATAGAGATATATCTCCCGTCGCAAACGCTTTCATTCCCATGGTGACCATGATAGAATCAAATGAAATGAATGTACAATAAACCCTGGGTAATCACAACACCTACCTGCGCCTGACCTGATTATGTGAGAAGTCACCACTACCATTGTGTCCTGCTTTGGTGCCATGTGTAAACGCGACTGGGATTTTCGGAGAACAAAATTTTTTCAAATCTATCAAATTATGCATTAACACTGGAATAATTAGTTGACACATTAGTACGCATCGTACCCTATACAAAATGTTTTACTATTAATTTAGATTCTTGATCAATTGACGGTTCTGCTACCGTCTGACAACAGTCGAAACCAGCATATTTATTGGTCATTTGGCCAAAATCTCAAGATTTTTGAAAGGAAACCCAATTACAAATTACACAACGGTGTGTTGGTTTAATAGGGAATTTTGCTGCTTGTCTGCCTGGACAGGAAGACGGCTTGCAAAAACCTAAAGTAAAACCGACTGAACTAGAAGATGCAAAACGTTACACTAGTTTTGTCACTGCGTGTGCTGACGGTTTTTTTATCCAATTGATGTTGGACAACAAAGTGCATGGTTCATCTGACACATATTTTCAACCAACTGATCTAGCAGAAAAAAGTGCGTGACTTTGTGGTTGTCCAAAAAATTTAAATTTGGTTGATTTCCAATTGAAATGATTTTAAAAGGCAACTATTTTGCGGACATTAAATAAAATATTTATTCTGATAATTAATTACGAGGTAAAGTATCTAGGTTATTCCCAGAATGACTTTTTAGAGATATGATGAAAACCAATAATTGGTTGCAACAGACGGTAATTTCGTTCACTTGCAGATGAAGCCATTTTTCACTTTATGGTAGAACTATAAATTGAGGGATGAAAGGTAGAATCAAATGTCTAATTAAAAAAGTCTGACAATAGATATAGTCAGGCACAAACAAGTGCACATAAATGAATGTACTTACCTGCTAGATTCGGTGTCCAAATCGATATGGAGGATCGTTTACAACAAGTGCATACTTCACACATGCTTCAATGGATATAAGGTAACTTGATTCGGAATATGACAACATGCATTCGAGGTTCTCACAAATAACACATTTCTGACATTTTTGCACAAAATTGACATCAAGTGGTTTCAGCTATGTTAACCAGACATGTGTTGAATAGGAGATCTTTAAACTGACTTTTATTTCATGCACCATGCACATCATTTTTTCGGACTTTGATCTTTTCCAGAATCAATAGAGCAAGGCTACATAAAGGTCTGAAAGTTTGTGACTGGCAACAAAATGACAAATCAGCATAGTTGGATAAACATCAGACTTCTAAAACAGAAATTTTCACTTGAGGCAACTTTTTTTTAAAACTTTTTGAAACCTCTCAATATCAATTTTGTGCAAAAATGTCAGATTTGTGTCATTTACGAAAACCTCGACTGCAATTAGAAACGTAAATTAACACCGCAATAAAGGATATATAAGAAACCTCTCAAATACGGCAAATAGAGTTTGTCTATTCGTGTTCACAGTACAATCTGTATTTCTTTATTTCATAAAAGGTATATTAATTTTTTTTTGGACAGTTTGATTTGATCTATATCATCACAGTGATATGATTGAAATCAATGGACAGATATTCATGTTTTTACAATGAATATCTGCCAGAATCTGTCATAACTTTCAACAGTTTCGGCAATGAATTTTTACATTGTTCCATGTCAGGAGCTATCAAATCAATGTCAAATCAGAAACTGCTCTATCTATTGCATTAATGCATAATTTTGTGAGAAAAGGAACAAAAACATAAAACCAAAATGTGAATTAGAGCAAAAAATAAATAGATTTGGTAGTCTCATGTTTAATAGTCCATTTCATGATACCTATTCGCCCTTAACAAAGTTTTCAGTGAACCGACAGTACAATGCATGCGGGGGAATTTGCAGCGCTGTGCATTTTGTAGGTATGGATAAAAGAAAGACATTGAATGAAAAATATGTAAGTGTGAAACAACCAGTAGACCTGCTGTGGACAGAAACATGGGCTTACGCAATAATATTTGTTGGCTCATACGCTTATTCATTTTACACCGTCTTCGTGTTCTCGAAAGGTAAGCTAGGATTTATGTTCCGATGACCGATGTTGTGCTCTATTTCTCGTGACCTTGCACTTAATGACACCTTAAATTTGTGTTCCATTTCATATAAGTCAATGAAGACTAAATGTGAAATTTCTTGTATGTTTCTTGAGCAGAAAAGAGTCAATATTTAAATAAATCATCTCTAAGTGAAGGCTGGCTTCTTATCGGAAGAAAAAAGGTATGTTTGAATGCAATTGTAATACTTTAACTGGTCAGAAATGTAAAAGAAGTCAACATTCGAGCTTTTCCTTAATTGGCCTTAGAATCTACAGATTCTACAGAATCACGAGAGAACTAAAAAATTCCAGCAGCAAAATGTTGCCCTCACCAGGAAGTGAACCCAGGCACTGACTTTGCTCTGACTTTCATGTTCTGCATGCTACAGTCTGATCTAATTCCCATATTTGCTGGAAGCCATAGCCCTTTGGATCCTCATGTAGTCATGCTCTATTGATTCCAAAAAAAATTGCTCAGCCCAAGAATCAATAGAGCATGACTACATAGAGATCTAAAGGGCTGAAACTTCCAGCAGATAGGGGAATTAGCTCAGATAGTAGCATGCAGAACATGAAAGTCAGAGCAAAATCAGTGCCTGGGTTCACTTCCCAGTGGGAGTACCATTTTGCTACTGGATTGTTTTAGTTCTCTCGTGATTCTGTAGAATCTACGGAATCTGTAGAATCTAACGCCAATTACGGAAAAAACTCAATTTGATTTTTTCGACAGGATACCTCTGATTTTGAATGGCAGTTCTGGAAACAGCTATTAACGCACATATGGCCCTTGTACACTGTTCACATCACCATCAGTCAAGCTTGCAGATACTGGAACTACAAGGCAAGTATTCATCCACATTATCTGAATTATCGAGAATCATATTATTATTATTACTAGCAAGTGTCCCTCACTTCGTTGGGGGTGTTGTTAAGGTTGCGGTGTCGTTAATGGACATATACACAGACAGACACACAGATTCTTATATTTTTTAATTTATTAGATCTAGATAAACGCAACTATCTTGATCGAACAGTTAGATGACTGACCGAAACAAGCATTTTAAAGAATGATTTGATTGTCCATCATTTTTATTATCTCTGTCTTTAACCAAACGATGGTGGCAGCAAATTCATACATATGTTGTATATTTTTATTTCTGTGATCCACACAAAACACTTGTGATTATTCACTGAAACACACCCAAATGAGCTAATATCTACGAGGATGTATTTCTCCACTTGCAGAAGAAACATGTGGCCCTCTTGATTTTCGATTTGCTGGCGGTGGGATACATTATAACGTACAAGGCACTTCTGTACCAAGTCTTCGTATGTGGCACCATTGTAGGGATAGCATACGTTTCAAGGTATGTCACCTGTAAATGAACCTTCTCCACGCCTTGATCACAAAACCACATGGTAGACAGGCAACTTGAATTGAGTAAGGGATAGATAATTCACTTTGTCTTTGAGGTCAGTGACGGCAGTGTGGTTTGCATCATTTGTTCATCTGTTTGGTCTGCAGATGGTCTTAAGGAGCCCACAGACTTCTATGGCCAAGGAAATCGTGAGCTTTTCACTTTTCCATTGAAATACGACGTAGTTCATCGCACCACATATTTCCCATCCTTTGCCGAAAAGATGCCTATAATGTAAATGAACTTATATTTATATTTACAGTTGTGTTAATTTAACTATATATTCTTTATTTCAGAAGCAATTGTGTGATCATGATGGAACTTGCATACAACTTGTTACATATGGTACTTGCTATTTAATCATGAGAATTATCAGTTTTTCACATGATTTCGTTTACCACCTTAATCGTGTTAAGAGTGAAAGAGGCCCAACAATAGAAGAATCTACAGAAGCAAACAAAAATAACAATCAGAACAACAAAGAAAAAACTGCAGTAAGTGTTCTCCAAGATATTTCACAATGAGATACAAAAATATTCACTATTTACTTTACCAAAGTGTGCTGCTTTTAGAGTATCACAGATTCACAGAAATCGACTGAAGAGGAGAACTCGCCTGGAAAGACATACTCTCCAATGGACTTCCTCTCATATGCATTTTATTTTCCATTTTACTTTACTGGACCAATATACACATACGACAGATTCTACAAGGAGGTGTGACACCTATTTGGATCGAAATGTATAAATAATTTAGCGACAATAAAAATATTGTTGTAAGAGAGATATTATGAAGTTTCACATCAATCCATTAGATAGTCAGCCACTTTCTACAAAAAGCCTCGCACCTTAAAGTAAACACTCAACGAATATAGATAAAAAGTTTTAAATCCAGATACATTCGCCAATGAAACTGTGGACGAAAGAGAAGATAATATCGCTTGCTGTGGCCATAGTACGAGTAGCATTTTGGTCATTTTTCTTAGAATTATGGTTACACTATTTTTATTTCTACTCCATTCAGCGCCATCTTAATCTTATCCGGTGAGTGCAAACATCAAGCATTAGTCAACCTCATTTTTATTTTATAATTTTATTTTTGATCCAAGCTGACTTCTTCCTGTATTGATAGGAATCATTTGTGCTACATTTGGAACACATAATATCAAAAACATTCTCCATGTTTTCAAAAATAAATGTTCGTAAATTAATTCTTTATCCACAGAGAAATTCCATATTGGATATTAGGTGGAGTGGGTTACCAAGTTGGTCATTTCTTTCAACTTAAATACATATCATTGTTTGGTGTCCCGATTAACATAGCAAAGTTGGATGGGCTAACTCCTTTTAGTACTCCGAGATGTGGTATTTATGTGTACAAATTTTCTGAGATGTGGAGGTAAGTTCCTTTCCAAACCACTGGTTCATTATCTGTAATAGGAGCAAATCAAAATTGAACAGCTAGAAAAACATCATTCATAAACTACCAAATCTTCATTTGTAGAAATTTTGATCAGGGCCTCCATGCATTTGTCACAAGGTAAAATGATTGTGCATTGCAGAATATGTTACCATTTACTTTTCTCAAAAAAACTGGCAGAAGTGAAAAATTTACCAGCAGTTTATGCCTATGAATGCTTTAAAAATTGAAAGTATTTATCACAAGATACTTCATCTTTACAGGCACATCTACTTTCCATTAGGAGGATCTAGGCATGGTCTTGTTCGACAACTCATTGCTACTCTGATCTGTTACATTTTTGTATTCACTTGGCATGGCCTCACCTTCCGCATGTTTATTTGGGCAGTTCTTAACTTTCTAAATATAGTCATTGAAGCTGTCGCAAAATCTGTCAGTAGGTGGCCAGCTTTCATCAACTTTGAGGTGCGACACCCGAGTTTATGATAAATTTTACTCGTACTTTATGACTATGAATGTTTTAAAAAATTGAACGTGTCTTCATATTTGTATGTTTTCGTAAAAAAATTAATGTTTTCTTAAGATTTTTTTTCTTTTCCAGGCAAAATACATATCTCCACGTTGGGGCAGAAGATTAAGAGGATTGTTCTGGACCCCTGTTCTTATGATGAATTATATATCTTCTTTAATATTTTTTTCTGGGGAAACAATCAGTCCAATATACGCTTACAGATTTTTTATTGAGGGTAAATAATCTTTTGACAGTAAATTGGACATGCACCCCCTCCCCCTGGGGTCAAAAGACCTTTTGCCAACACGAGGCGCAGACGAGTTTACAATTCCCCAATTTCCTTGAGGGTTGGAACAACTGCTGCTACTCTAGTACTTTTTGATTTGTAGGATTTCCCGTGACATATCTTACTTTTGTGGTCGTGTTCTTCTGTCAAATACAGACATCAATGGAGTACGCAAACTACCGCAGCCGAAAGAAATTAAAGACAGATTGAAAGTATTGTTGCAGGTCAATTTAAATGTAACAAGAAAGTCTTCCTGCGTGCGCGTAAGAGGCATACCGACCGCGATGTAGCAAGTCCCGGGCGGTGGGGGTACTCAGGCCCCAGTTGGGACTGAGTACCCCCCCCCAGCTTGGACTGAGTAACCCCCTCCCCCCCAGCTGGGACTGTAGCAAGTCCCGGGGGGTACTCAGCCTGAGTACCCCCCCAGCTGGGACTGAGTACCTCCCCTGGCTGGGACTGAGTACCCCCCCCCAGCTGGGACTGAGGACCCCCCCCCCCAGCTGGGACTGAGTAT